>CAJVQA010005849.1:0-15587 GCA_910591915.1 Cetraspora pellucida
ATTTATTGTTTAACAATAGTATTTTATTAAATTAATAAGTAGCAAATAATGCAAAAGATTTCAAATATAGAATTTAGCAATATTTTTTAATTTTTAAATTAATTTACAATATTTTGCAATATTTGAATCTTTTTAAATCATCGTTAAGTTAAGAAATTTAAAATATTTTAAAAGTATGTAAATATATTAAAAATTTATTAAGATATTCTGAATATTTTAGTAGTTATTTTATCAAATTTGAATACATTTTTTACAATCTAGATGAACTTTAATGTTGAGCTTTTGCATGTTATTATAATATGATTTTATTTAAAAATTTTTACAAGTATGCAAACTTCTTAAAAGTTTGTCAATTTTTGATTTATTTTCCTTATTCTTTTTTTATTTATTTTATATTCACAATTTTTAAAAATTTTTCACAATATTTCAAATCATTTTAACACATTATAATATTATTGCATATATATATAGTAATGATAAAGATTATTTAAAATAAATATACTGTTATTATCTACTTAGAGATTTATTCTATTAAATAATTTATATTAGTAAACTTTCTGCTATTATTCAAATTTTATTTAAAATTAATTTTACTATATTATGATTAAATATTAATTTTATTATTATTTTTTTATTTTAATAAACTTTGAAATATTTTAAATTATTTTGAAATATTTCGAAATATTTTTGTATCCTTCAAAATAATTTCTGTTTATTTTTTATTATTTTGTCTTTTACAGTTTAGATAATTTTTTTATTATATTTTAAAATATTTTCACTATGCAATAATTTTGAAAATTTTTTTCACAATATTGTGAAAATTTTTTTATAGTGCAATTATTTCAAAATTTATTTTGCAATATTTTGAACTATTTTGCAGTTTACAAAATTTTTAAAATTTCTTTTGCATTATTTCAAAATTTTTGCATTATGCAAAATTTTTCGAAATATTTTGTATCTATAATTTTGCTAATGAAAAAAGAAAAAATGAATACAAATAGTTATAATAGGCAACTTTAATCATATAGCAAATAATGTACTAAACAGACAACATCCACAAACAGCAAACTACAAAAGACTGCCAATCTTCAATTGGATGAAAAAACAAGATTTCAGTGATATATACAGAGATATGCATCTAACAAGACAACAATATATATGGTTAAATAAAGAAGCAACAACAAGAATCAACTATATATAAGTGTCAGATAAACTAGCAACAGAGTTGCAAAAAGCAGAAATTGAAGAGGTAGAAAAACTTACAAAAAGTGATCATAAAATTGTTAAAGTAGAAATATAGATCAAACATGTAATGGCAGAAAAAAGCAAGGCAGAGATTAAGAGAAAGAAACAGTCAAGAATATTATATTTGTATGATCAAACAAAGACAGAAGACTAGGAAAACTATATACAAGAGTTACAAATCTGATTAGAAGTTAAAAGAATTCTAAAGAACATCCAAAAGAAAGAACAAAAAGAAGATAGAAGGTTAAACAAAATAAATAATATTTGAGATATAATAGAAGAAGCAATTATCACAGCAGCAAGCAAACATATACTTAAGAAAAAAGTATACAACACAATATTAAATAAAAGAAGAAGCCAAAAAAACAATAATTGAAAAAAAATTTTGTCAAAATACAAAGAATAATCAAATATGTGAAAACAAAAAAAAACCAGAGAATAACAAAAGAAGAAGGAAGCAAAATAAATAAACAATTAAAAGAACTAGGCAAGAAAATAGGTGCAAAATTACCAAAACTATAGTAACAATAGTCAAATACATAGATAGAAGATATGAAAGGATGAAAAAAGCTGTTACAAGAAAGGAAAAAGAAAGAAAGAAGCAAGTCCAAAGAAGACAAATAGAAGAAAATATAGATAAAAGATGTAAAATAATTAAGACAAACCAAGAGAAAATGATAGCAAGTCTATTAAATAAACATTACAAAAAGATAGTACTCGACAGATTTATTAAGCAAGTTGAAGAAGAAACAAGTTTGTTAATGAAACCAGATGAAGTTAGAAAAGGAGTAGCAAAACATTACAAGAAGCAGTTTAGAAAAAGAAACATCAAACTGCAAGAGATGTCAGAAAAGTGAAAAGAAATATATAGATCATGAAAAACATAAAAGAAGAATAATACATGGAAGTCAAACAAGAAATTAAAAGAAGAGAATAAGAAGAAGTACTAAAAAAGCTAAAAACAGAAACAGCTCCAAGTATATCAGGAATAAGCTATATTCTGATAAAGTGAGCAAGAAAAAAAACACAAGAAGTATTTGGAAGTTTTGCAAATTTTTGCTTAGAAGTAGAAGAAATACCAATTAAATAAAAAATAGCACAAGTTTATCCAATATCAAAAGATGTTAAATAGAAATATAGCTTAAACAATATTCAATCAATAGCATTAATAGAAACATTTAGAAAAGTTGTAACAAAAGTGGTAACAAAAAGACTGACCAGAATATTTATGAAAAGAGAAATACTCAAAGGACCAAATTATGCAAACCTTTCAGATAACTCAACTGAACAACCAGTACATATTCTAAACATAATAATAGAAGAAGCAAAAAAGAAAAACAAAGAAGTATAGATACTTTTACAAAATATAAAAAAGGCATTCAACTCAGTTCTACTTGAAAGTTTTGAATTAGCATTGCAAAAAGTTAAGATATCTGAAAGAACAGTAAAATATATCTTAAATCTGTTTTATAGAAGACAACTAAGAATTATTACAGCATATGGTCTAACAAAAGAAATAATAGCAGAAAATAGTATAGATTAAGGTGAAGTAATATTACCATTAATATGATAACTTTTTTATGATCTATTACTAGAAAGAATACAAAAAGATAAAAATTTAGGCTATACAGTAGAGTAACAAATAAAGAAAAATATGCAATGCAACAATATTACAAGATATTGTCAAGCAACTATTGCATATGCAGATAATACAACATAGATTGCAAACAGTAAACAGCAGTTGGTAAAGATCTTAGAAATAGCAGAAAAGTTCTTTATAATAAATGATATAGAGATAAATAGAGTGAAGTCAAAGCTGCTAATAATGAACACTAAATTGAAGAAGAAAGAAAGAAAGATGATATTTGAAAAAAGCAAAATAACAGAAGAACTAAGAAATAAAATAGTTTGATCATTAGGAGTATGGCTAAACAACAGAATGCATAAAACCCTAATAAAAAAAAAGGTGAAAGGAATAATAAGTAATTTTAGATACAAAAAAATGACAATAAGCCAAATTGTGTATATAAACAATATAGTTATAATACCAAAATAAAGTTACATATTACAACTAACAAAAATGTTAGAAAGAAGCTTAAATGAAATACATCAAGCAATAATAAGTCTGACAAAACAGAAAAATAATTTGAAAAAAATGTTAGAGAACTGCATAATAGAATACAAAGATCTTGAAAGCTGTAGAACACTATGATAAGAGATAGTAATAAAACAAGTAAATAGGCTAGTAACAAGATTAAATAGATGAAACAGACTTGGGCAGCTAACAAAACTAAGAATAATACAAGGCTGCCAAAGAGCAGGCCTAACAGAAGACATATAAAAAGTAAAAAAGATATCAGAAAACACAAATAGTTGGAAAAATAATTTAGTTTGCCTTACAATATTAAAAGCAAGACAATTAAAAATAAACATAAGAACAGAAGACAATTTATAGACAATGTTTAGATATAGTATAAAAATAAATGAGCTTGTAGATACTGATCTATAGAAGAAAAGTAGAACTAAAATAAATAAAAAAGGTTTAGTTATCTAAACCAGCAGCTTGATACAAAAGAAAAAAGATTAGTTACATAGCAACAGTTAAAAAATTACCAAGGCTGTTCAAACAAGAAAAAAAAAGCAGATTAGTTTAAGATAATAGAACAAAAAATGCTTAGTAAGCCAAAAAGTAGAGAGGTTAAAAGATGCTTTAGAACAAATAGACAAAATACACAGGCAATACAAGTTAAATAGAAGAGTGTATCAGAGGACAAAAAAAGAAAAAAATAAATAGTTTATAATATACAAAACCATAGACAATTAGAAAAAATAATTAAAAGAAAAAAAAAAAAATACTAGTAGAACACTGGCAAATGCAAAGTAGGAAAGATAAATTAGCTATTGAAATAGAGAGATGCAAAAGCTGTACAAGAGCAAAAGAGCAAACAGAAAATAGCTGCCAACAGTAAATCAGAATAAACAACAAAATTAACACAGTTTCAGATATGTTAATAAAAAAAGGCAATAATAGAATTAATATAGCAATAGATTAGATAATAGAAACAGTAAAAATAAGAAGACCAGAAGCTGAAGAACAAGAGCTCAAAGGAATTAGAACAATAGAGAAGTTAGAAATAGAAATTATTAAATGACAAAGGTTAAATGAAAACATCAACCAAGAAATAATAAAAGCCTTAAGAAGAAATATAACAAGAGACAAGAATAAGTATATAATATATACAAATAATATAGCAAACATAAAGACCAAAGAAGATACAGTAACTGAAAATAGAATAGATATAGGATGGGTCCAAACAAATGAAACACAAGAATGACCAAAAAAGAAAATAGCAATAGGCCTAAAGGGGTAGCAAACATCAACGATAGCAGAGCTAATAGCAATATGGATAGCAATATTAATAATACTAAAAAAAAACAAGTGAAAATACTGTATATACAGATAGTAATGCAGCAATAAAAAACATTAATAAAGGTTTTGAACAAACAGATAAAAACAAGATTCTCAAAAAGAAGAACACAATATAGATAATAAAGATTAGAAACCTTATTATAACAAAAACATTCAGATAGAGTTAGTTAAAATAAAAAGTCATAGTAAAGATAAATAGAATAACAAAGCTAATAGTTTGGCAAAGAAAGAAGCAACAAGCAAAAAGATAATATAGACTGAAAAAGTTAGTTGTAAAGAAATAGAGTACTGCTTAGAGTAGGAAAACAAATGAACTGATATACTAGCAAGATTACTATATAAGTTAATAACGAATGCAAGACTAGGAGCAGAATAGAGAAAAACAAGAGCAATTAAAGAGTTAGAACCAGAATCAGAAGTTATAATTTATGATTGGACATATTTTTGAAAAAGACTAAAGATGACAAAAGAGGTGCACTGTATAACAAAAAGAATTAGTGACAGAAGAAATGCATTTATAAAATGTATAATAAACAAACTTCTAACACTAAAAGAACTTAACAAAAAAAGACCAGATGTGTATACAACAACTGAATGCCAAGTATGCAAAAATGAAGTCAAAAAAAAACACAGATGCATTTAGCAGCATACAAAAGACAAAGAAATTTATGAAAAAGAATCCAAAAAGTAACTATCACAATATCTTGAAAGGAACTTAGGAAAGAAAAAAAATACAAATTTCTTTATATGTGTTATATACAGCATTCTTTGGTAAAACAGAAGCAGAAGAAGTAAGAATGAGAGAGGCTCTAATTAAAGACCTAATTCCAAAAAAAACACAAAATCGATTATGGCAGCTCCTAAATGTAAAGTCAAGACAGCAGTTTGCAAGTGTAATAGCAAGTATAGCCTAGAACACATTTTACGAACAAGTATAAAGAGTCTGATATAAGAAGATCAGTGAATGAAAAAAGAAAATAAGAATAACAGATAGATTAAAAAGAGGAAGAGAAAAAAAAAAGCTAAGATTAAATAAGAGAAAAAAGACAAATTAGCAAAGAATAAAGAAAAGAAAGAGAAAACAAAAGAAAAAGAAGAACAAATTAGAATAAAAACACAGAAGACAATCATAGGACTTGTTGTGAAAAGGAAAAAACTCTTTTATTATAGACTTTAAGTTGTTAGACAAGTAGTTTACTTCTGTTTGAAATAATGTAACAGGTTGCATTTAGATACTATTAAAATAGCTGAGTGATGCTAGACTTAGTTGTTAAGGACATTTATATAATTGCAATTGTAATTTTAAAATCTTAATAAAGTATTAGTATGACTGCTTAAGAAAAAAAAAAAAGATTGCTGACAAAGGCCAGACAAACAGTTATTAATTATAAAGACTGTGTCAGGCTACTAAAAATTATATATTACTAAATATAGTAATCTTTACTTTAACTCTATCTAATTAATTTATTTAATACTAAAGCTTATATTCTAAGAGAAACAATTTAACCAAAACTGAACTAACAAAAAATTTTCTATGTCAGATGCTCTGACTTCTTGTCACTAGATTTATTTTCATATACAACTTATCATACTTTTTACCAGATCTTACATTTTAACACTTGTTATATTTTGACTAATTATCTTATTTTTTGTTAAAAATCTCCAATCTTGTCCTATTGCTATGTTTTTTTCAAGGCATGTATATTCATGTTTTATCTACAACACAGGTTCTTTTAAAATAAAACCAATAAATAATCCCAATTTAGAAAGATTAACGATGCTGATTTTAATAAGAATAAGCTAGATTGCTTATTTTTTAATAAAAGTTTTTTAGAAAAAAATATAAAGAGAATTTTCTAGAACACTAACTATAATAAGTGTAAAAGTTTATATTATATAGAATATCATATTCAACTAGGCTTCTATTTTTGCTATTACTTAGATATAGCTTGACAAAAACTTTCTTAATTATAGCCAAAGTTATTTTTTTAATAACTTCATAGATTTTTGCTAAAGAGCCAAACCTACAAAGAGCTGTTTTTTTTAACTCTTTTTCATATTACTATATGCAATCTGAAACTCTTAAATTCAGATGCTATATAATAAAGTTTTGTTATATATAGATATACTAACTATATAATTTTTGTAGATTAGTATATATAGAAAATTAATGCAAAAGATTATTAGAAAGAGTTGATGATAACTTAAATTTCAAATTGTTAATAATCTTGTTTACAAATATGTATATATATTGTATCTAAAATAATGATCTATCTAAGTAGCTTTTAGCTAAAATTAAGCTTATCTTGCATTAAGTTATAATTTTAGCCAGGGTACTACTTTAAATATATAAAATAGTTACTTTAGATAAATTGCTATTTTAAATGCAACATATATATTATATATTTTATACAAATAATATAATACTAAAATTGTATAATTATAAACAAATACAGATATAAATATGATTTTTTATTTTTTTTAATTTATTAACTATTAAAATGTCTTCTAAGCATAAACAAAAATCTTTATATAAATGCAATTATTGTTTAGAAAAATGCAAAGACAGCTGTTAAATCCAAAAAGTAATATATAATTCTTATTTATAATGTTAGCAATATTTTAAATATATTAATACAAAAATTGATAGATAAATTAATTTATTATTATTAAATAATGATAAAAATAATAAGTATAAAACTAATTCATTCTTATTAAATTATTTATTTAAATTATTTTTTAAATTAAGATGAGCCTAATGATAATTTTATTTTTTTTAATGTTAATATGAGTACATATAATCTAGAATTTTATTGATAATATATATTGGCTAGCATCTGTTGATGTAACAGACACAAAGGCAATTATAAAAAGAGTATACAACTAGCACTTGTACAACTTTAGTCATTGTCTAATTTAAGTAGTCTGTCTGAAGATACTACACTA
Organism: Cetraspora pellucida; assembly: GCA_910591915.1. NCBI lineage: Eukaryota > Fungi > Glomeromycota > Glomeromycetes > Diversisporales > Gigasporaceae > Cetraspora > Cetraspora pellucida. The sequence goes on from CAJVQA010005849.1 coordinate 7,622, forward strand.
GTTGCTATATCTTGAACTCATCTGTAGGTTCTCTATTTAAACATTTTGATCCTGTATCTATCACATCCTACTAACAACTTCAGTAAACTGGTAAAAATATGCCATAGTTACTAGTTATGCTTAACTTTGTACTAAATTTAATAATGCATTTTGTATCTCATACTTACAGCTCATCCAATATCACTTTGGCCTAAACTATCACTTGCAATTAGAACTAATTATTAAACTGCTATACCTTTGTAAGGTTTACTCAAAACTCTAATACCTATCTTTTTGATATCTTTTTCATTATCTCTTACTAACTGCTACTTAAGACTGACAAGACTCTTTAGACTTCCAATTCAGATAGTACAATGTGATATACTTTAGTATCCTTTTCTTCTAGCAATTCTGGCAGCCTGGTTGGTTATATGCTCTTCTACACATCTTGTTATCTGGTTTAGCTACCTATTTCTTTAAAAGTATTTTATGAACTTCTATTAGTTTGACAACACTGTTAAAAGTTTTTACATTATCTTTATATTTGGAATTTTTAAGTAAGTTTTTGACTTTTCAATTTCTTTGCTTTCTGCTCTGGTAGTTTTATTATGAGTTTGCACTGAAGTTTTATACAACACCAGTTATTAATATTTCTTTATGTAAATATAACATTACATTTTGCATATATGCTCTGAGCTTTCATTCAAGATGGTGCAACTGAAGATTACAGATACACTAATCCAACTGATCGATAGAGACAGTTACTATAACACAGATATATTTTTTAAAATTTGTTATTCATAAGATTTGAACTTTAGATCTGCCATTTGGAAGTTGACAATCTGACTACTTCACTAGGTTACTACATTCTTGATAATGATTTGAATATAGATAATGAATCTAAAGATAAGCTTAAAGATAAACCTAAAGATGAGTTCAATATAAATAAGGAACCTAAAGATAATTCTAATACAAATAATAATTCTGAAAATATACAATCAGATTTTAATAATAAATCTAATATATTATTATTTGATATTAAATATTTTTCAAATAATTCTGATTAATAATATTTATTATTTTTTATTTTTTATTTTTTATTTTTTTTTAAAATAACCTCTTTGGTCTTTTGGCTTTTATTAATCACTTATTAGTATTGTGATTCAATGATCTACTACAGAAGAGCATACAATTAGCTACATATATAACTTTTTTATATTACCTATTTAAGGAGTTTACCTAAAAGTTCCTTACTAATTGCTGTATCTAACACTTCTGCTTGGATGTTTTACTTTAAACTTTCTGAATCTGTAATCTGTGTTAACTCATTAGGTCATACCCAGATGTTCAGATTATTGTCTTAATCTTAGGACTAATTTATTCTCAAGATAAACTTTTTAGAGCCTTTTGTACTTATTTTTATAGCTAATTTAAGTATTGCTATAACAGAACTAACAATTGCAGTTAGGGCTTAACTATTAAATTACTATGTTCTTGTAGAGTTTACTCAGACCTTAGCATCTATTTTATAGCATAACCTTAGTAGTTTAGTATATTTTTGAATTTTGCCAGACTCCCAATTCAGATAGCCTATATAGAACTACAATCAGTCTATTAATATATTAGATTAGCCCAATATTCTTTTCTTCTGATTCATTCTGATAGCCTGATTGGTGGTACCTCCAAGACTTCTAACTCAGAAGTTCTTGTCTGTTCAGTTACTAAGACCTGAGTATCTGTTTTCTTAGACTAATCTTTATAATAGTACCATCAAAGATCCAACTACCTTTCTATTTGGGTCTTTTCAAATAGACTCTTTGTTATCTAATTTCAATAGATTTACATAGTTACAAGAACTTATTTAGTGTTTGCACCACTTAGTTGTCAGTTTGCATTCCTCTGTATAATTCCAATATTGCACAGATACCCTATGACCTGCCAGTCATGCTAGTGTGACCATCATTATAGGTATTCTAATTCAATTATCAGTAACAGTTGTTATAATATAAATATTACATAGGTGATTATCCAAATTTTTTATCATTGATAGAATTTGAACACCCAACCTACCACTTAGAGGTTGACAATCTGACCACTTTACTAGGTTATTACACTTTGTTAATAATATTTAAATATTGATATTTAATTAATTATTATTATAATTATTATTAAATAATATAGAATTAAAACCAAAAAAGAGGTATGGCAATCTAGTAAAGTAGTTAGATTGTCAATCCTCAAAGTGGTAGATTGGCTGTTAAATCCTATTAATGATAAAAATTTGAATAATCATCTATGTAATATTTATATTATGACAACTATTACTAATGATTAGGTTAAGATATCTGTAATAACAGTTACACTAGTATAACTGACAGGTTATAGAGCATCTGTGCAATATTGAAGTTATACAGTAAAATGCAAACTGACAACTGGTCAGTACAAACACTAAATAAGTCCTTGTAGCTATGTAAATTTGTTGAAATTGATTAACAAAAAGTTTATTTAAAAAGACCTAAATAAAAAGATAGTCAGATCTTCAATAGCACTACTGTAAAGGCTAGCTTGAGAAAACAGATATCAAAATTTTAGTAATCAGACAAGCAAGAGTTTCCAGATTGGAAGTCTTAGAAATACTGCCAACCAGGCTATTAGAACAAACTAGAGAAAAAAGATATTAGGCTAATCTAATATACTGATAAACTGGTTGTAGTCCTATATAGGCTATCTGAATTGAGAGTCTGGCAAAATTCAGAGGTATACTAAAGTACTAAGATTATGTTATAAAGTAGATACTAAGATCTAAGTGAACTCTACAAGAGCATAGCAGTTTAATAATTAAGCTCTGACTACAAGTATTGGTTCTGCTATAGCAATACCTAGATCAACTATAAAAATGAATACAGAAGGCTTTAAAAGGTTTATCTCAAGAATAAAATAGTTCTAAGATTGAGATGATGATCTAAGCATTTGGGTATGACCTAGTAAATTAATACAGATTACAGGTTTAGAGAGTTTAAAGTAGAACATTCAAGTAGGAATATTAGATATAACAATTAGTAAAGAACTTTCAGGCAAACTTCTTAAATAGGTAATATAGAAAAGTTATATATGTAGCTAATTGTACACTCTTTTGTAGTGGTTCATAGAATCACATTACCAAAAAGTGGTTAATAAAAGTTAAAAAACTAAAGAGGCCACTTTAATATTAAAAAAAAAAACTAAAAAAATTAAATAATTTAATAAAAAAAGCTCTTAAATTGCTTAAACTTAAAGCTTAAAAAGAAACTTTAACAAATTAAGCATATCAAAAAATATTGAAAATTTTTAATTGCAAAAATATAACATTATATTTTGCAAAAAAATTTCTAGCAAAAAAGTTTCTTTAAAAGCAATATTTATTGATATATATATAAATTCATGTTTTGCATTTACTAAACAATATGAAAAATATTTAAATTGTTCTGTATACAATAAATTACATTATATTAATTAAGGCTTATTTAAACAGAAAGCTTGCAAAAAAGCTACATATTTTTCTTTTAATAATCATTTTAAAATTTAATTCAAAAATCAAAATTATATTAAAAAGATTCTATATAAATCTATATATCAATCTAATAAAAATTTTTATAATAATATCTTTGATAGTCTTTTATATAAAGTTATTTGCTAAGAAGAATTTTTTTTAATCTATATGACATATGCCTTATTAAATCTACTAATGATTACTAAATATTTTAGCAAAAATGAAATAATTGTTGAATTTTTTTATATATTAATGTAAACTTATTTTCTAATTAATATGTAAAAAAAAAGAAAATTTGCTTATTGTTAAAATAATTCTCGAACCAAATAGTTCAAAAAAATATATACATTTTCTTTAACTATTAGTTAATAAATTCAAATTGTTAGAATATATATATTTATTTATTTAGTATTTTTAAAATCAAATTACTAATTAATTCTATTATCACAAATCGAACGAATGAATAAAAAGTGAATAATAGGTAAATAACAGAAAAAAAATCTGCTATTATTTTACTCTATATCTGCCAAATAATAGCAGCATAACAGCAGAATAATAGTAAAATAATTGGAGATTTGTTGATATAAATAACATAATAGTAACATAATAGCAAAATAATAGAACAGTTCTATTATTTTACTTTTAGTCTTTGTAACTAAAAGTAAAATAATAGAACAGTTCTATTATTTTGCTATTATGTTACTATTATGTTACTTATATCAACAAACCTCCTATTATTTTACTATTATTCTGCTATTATGCTGCTGTTATGCTGCCATTATTTGGTAGATATAGGGTCAAATAATGGCAGATTTTTTTTCTGTTATTTACCTATTATTTACTTTTTATTCATTCATTCGACCTATGTATATTAATAGATAATATTAAAATAATTGATTATAAAGATAAAAAGTTTATACTACTAGCACATACTATTATATGAACTAGTGATATTTTAGTAATTACAAAAGTTTTAAATTTAACAAGCCATAATTCTTATATAGCTTGCTGATTCTGTAATATTCGGTGCATATATAATAATCATATTTACTATTTATTAAATTCTAATTTATAATCTTCATTTTATAATCTTGTTAATCTTCTAATATGATCAAATAAAAAATATAATAAAGATGTTACAACAATTGAACAATTGCAGTTTAAATCTAATAAAAATAGACAAATAAATTTGTAAAATAATTTTATAATCTTAAATAATATAAAATTTGTTTAATTAAATTTAATTAAATATTTATTTATTATAATTAAAGATTAAAGGCTTATGCATTTTATTTGAACTTAATATAATATGATTTTATAATTATTTTCTACAGATATAATGCACTTATTCTTTAAAGAAGTAATATCTGCAATGTATTAGTATTAGTATGAACAGTTTTTTTAGCAATAAAAACAGAATTAAACAACAATAATATATATATTTTAAAATCCAATATTTTAAAAAAATAGAAAAATATATGTTTAATAATATACAAAATATGCCATCAAAATTTGGTCAATTACTAATAAATATTAAATTTTTAAAAAATTTAAAGCTTAAAAATAGATAAATAGACAATTCTTTATTTAATTCCTTTGTTAATTCTATATATAAATAAGAAGTAAATATAAATATAAAACTTTTTTTTTATAAGCAGTTATGCTAATGCTTTATTAAGATTTTTGAAATTACTATTGCAATTATATAAATATATCTAACAACTAAGCCTAGCATTATCTGGTTATCCTAATAATACTTAAGTGCAATCTGTTATATTATCTCTAGCAAAGGTAAGCTGCTTGTCTAACTACTTAAAGTTTATAATAGTTGCTTTTGAAATTAGGTCTTTAATTAGTACTTTTCTTGTTTCTATTTTCTTTCTTTTTGTTTTTCCAAAAAGTGTTATATATAATACATAAGGTGGAATCTGGACTTTTTCTTTTTTTTAAAACTTTTTCTTGCTGTTGCAATAGATACTTTTTATATTCTTTTTTATAGATTTGTTTGTTTTTTACAATATGCTAACTATTTTTGTATTTCTTTAACTTTGCTTTAGCAGACTTGACATTCTGCTGTTGTGTATATATCTGATCTTTTTTTGTTGAGTTTTTTCAAAGTTGAAAGTTTGTCCATTATACATTTTATGAAAGCATTTTTTTTTGTATTGCTTCTTCTTATTAAATAATGTACTCTTTTAGATAACTTTAGCCTTCTCCAAAAGTATGTCCAATTGTAAATTATTGCTTCTGTTGCTAGTTCTATATTCTTAATTACTGTTGTTTTTTTTTACTTTACTCTCAATCTGGCATTTGTTACTATTTTATATAGAAGTCTTGCTAATAAGTCTATTTGCTTGTTTTTCTACTCTAGGCAGTACTCTATTTTTTTATAACTGACTTTTTTTAAAAAAATTATCTTTTTGCTTAATGTTTCTTTTTTTGCAAAACTATTAGCTTTATCATTCTATTTGTTTTTATTATAACTTTTTATTTTGACTTACTCTATCTGTATGTTTTTTATTCTAATTATATCAGTTATCATTAATATCTATAGTGCATTTTTTTCTTAAGAACTTCATTTCTATCTATACATGCTAAGTTTTTTACTAATATTTCTAATTGCTGTATTGCTATCTGTAAATATTTTTAATTTTTTCTTTTTTTATAATTAATACTGCTATTCATATTGCTAGTATTTCAGCTGTTATAGATGTAGGCTATTTTTTTACTTCTAATACTATTTTTTCTTCTAACCAATTTTGTGCTTTACTTGTTTGTACTTATTCTATACTTATGTTTCTATTTATTGTTTCTTTTTTGTTTTTTCTATTTGTTATACTATCTGTATATATTATATATTTGTTCTTGTCTCTTGATATATTTCTTCTAAAGATTTTTAATAACTCTTAACTAACATTCTCTCATAGTTTTTGTTTTCTAACTAACTCTATTTCTAAACTTTTTAATATTTAAGTTCTATTAGCTTTTGTTTATTTTCTTTTAAGTTCTCTGTTCTTGTATATTCTATTAGGTTTTTTTTTTTTTTGTTAAAGGCCATACTTGTGGTAATACTTTATTGACTTTATATCAAGTTAGCTATTACAACTATTTTTACAGAGATGAGAGTACAGTTAGTTACACATGCAACTTTTAGTTGCTTATTTAAGTAGTCCATCCTAAGGTTCTATACTAGATGCTGTACCTATAACCTACTAAGAGATTATCCATTTGAAACCTTCTGATTATTCACCCTATCATATTGGAATTTTCAACTTACTCCCTATATATACCTACCTAGTATATCATCTGAGCAGTATAGTTATCTACCCTTTTTGTACTGGTTCTCAGACTGTTATACATTTTAGAATACATCACCTGTCAGTAAGGTACAGAGGGCTCCTTGTTGTTAACTATCTATCTACTTTTAGAACACTAACATGGGCTATCCTTATAGAGTTCATCCAGATCCCAGTACTAACTTTATAGCATATCCCTAGTACTTTTAGTATACTTCTGTTTTGAACTCAGACTTTCAATCCAGATAGTCTGAAAAGACTGTAACCTATTCTTGGTATATTAAGACTAGCCTAATATCCTTTTCTTCTGGTCTGAAATTTGATGACCTGATTGGTGATACCTCTCATCTAAGGTTCTTGTCTGCCCAAATTCTTCACATTGGTATCCATTTTCTAGGTCTAGCCTTTACAGTAGTACTATTGAAAATCTGTATTACCTCTCTGCTTAAAATTTTCAAGTAGGCTTCAGCTTCCTAGTTCTACAGATTTACATAGTTCAAAAACTTATTTTAGGTTTGCACCACCTGGTACCAGTTTGCATTCCTCTGTATAACAGATTATACAGATGCCCCAGACCTGTCAGTCATACTAGTATGATCATAGTTACAGGTATCCTATCCCAACTAATCAACAGAATGCTATCACTATAATAATATCTATATATTATATAGGTAATTATCTAAATTTTACTGTCAATGGGTTTTGAACTCACAATCTACCACTTGGGATATGACAACTTATCTACTTCACTGAGTCACCACATCTTATATTCTATTAGTTAGTTGGTAGCTACCTTAATTATATTGTTATTTTTCTTTATTAATATATCTGAAATTGTATTTATTTTGTTATTAATTTTTATCTACTGTTGACAGCTTTTTTTTGCTATTTTTTTTCTCTTATACACTTCTTGCATTTGTTGATTTTTATTATTAAATCATTTTTTATATTATGTATCTGCTAGTATTCTATTAATAGCTTCTTTTTTTTCTTTTTAACTATTTTTCTTAATTGCCTATTCTCTATTGTACTATGTATTATTTACTTTTTTTTTCTTCTTGCATTTGTTGATTTTTATTATTAAGTCATTTTTTATATTATGTATCTGCTAGTATTCTATTAATAGCTTCTTTTTTTTCTTTTTAACTATTTTTCTTAATTG
>CAJVQA010005850.1:0-15587 GCA_910591915.1 Cetraspora pellucida
AACATCAAACAGAATTTAATAACTTGTTTACAGAAGCTTTAGATATCTATAAAAAACAACACAACGTACTAGCAACAAACAAGAAAAATTGAGACCAAATCTTCAAACTACTATGAATCAAACTAGCAACAGACTACTTGTCTAATCTAAACTTCAATGCAATAGATGCATGGGAGATTACAAGATATATCTTTTACTTAACAGGATTCACAAAAATCTTACAGCAACTAAATTTTGAAACAACCAGAAAATTGGTTTCAAATCTTGCTAATATCATTACCTCCAAAACCTACTTTAATTCCTAGTTATTTAATGAAAGCGATCCCTTTCAGTTTACCTATCATGAATCATTAAATTATTGCACCTGTAGCCAAGACTTTACGATTAATGTTTTTATTTGACAAAATACCTGAAACATATATTGCAGATAATTAAGAACCTCTATCAGACTTATACGAACTACTAAATGATGAAGTGCATGACATATTTTCTATTATAAGCAGAGCAGACTTGCAGAACCTAGCTTGATACAGAGAAACCTTGCAAAAATTTTATATCTTTCGACAAATTCCTTCTAGCTACTTTGAGTTACTAGCACCAAAGAGCCCACTACCTTCCACTCCACAAGACTTAACTTCTAGACTAAAAGAAAAATTTCTTTTCTTACCTAAGAGCCAAAAAGACTTCAAAGAATATGTTAGACTTTTGCGAATGGTTTACTTATTTACAAGACTACCAAATGACTACATTATCTCACGCAGATGACTGCCTCAAAACCCTACAGACTTAAGAATGACAGAACTTATTTTTACTCTACAAACTGCAGAAGAAGTTGACTTATTCTTGAAAAAAATTCCACCTATATACAGCATCCCAACACCATTACCAAAAACTTATTGTGATTTTAACTATACAGAACTTCCAGACCTACTAGAAGATGCCAAACTAGTTATAGCAGTAAACCTAACTTTACTAATTTTAACTTCTAAAGAGCTAAGCATTGCAGTCAAAGCATTACACAAATACTACTACTTTCATACAATATCTCAATCTTGGATAAATATCCAAAAAAAACAACCTGAATCTAGCAACACTCCAGATAAATTACCTTCTACAATCGAGAAACTGCAATTTGCACTAGTAGAAAAAAAAATTGACAACATAAATATACCTATTAAGAAACATTACAATATCCCTTTGGTTTTAAAAACTCTTCGACAAAACTTTCCTTATCACACTGTGCCAGAGTACATATTTGATCTCATAGATCTACCTAAACCATCATTCGACATCTTTGAAAACAAAAACTCAACTAACACAATACCAAAGACACAAACACTTGCAATAAAAAAGGACCCTATAACAGAAGACTTATGAGCATACACTCTAATACAAATACTCTACAATTAGTAGAAAACATGAATGAATCAAATCTTCATGACTTTAATATATACAAAAAAATCAACATTACTACTTACAACATCCGAGGCATTAATGACATATTAAAAATGCAAACCTGGATCAAACACTGTGTAGAATCAAATTTACACATAATCTCTCTCACAGAAACCAAACTAAAAGATTCAATGATAATGTCATTAACTAATCCTCTATACAAAATCTTTACTTCAAACTTTGCACCATATAAACCAAATCAATAAGAAGCTAGCCTGGGAACTGCCTTAATGGTTTGCAATCAACTACAACCATATATTCACCAAATTAACACCTTTCAAGGAACAGCTATATGTCTTAATTTCTTTTTTCCTAATAACAACAAATCCTGTATCATCTTAATCTACCTTCCTTCAAACCATCCTTCCCTTCTAAAAAAGACCCAATCTCAATTACTTAACTGGATCACAGAAGCTAGAGCTAGAAACTGACATCTAATTATACTGGGTGATTTTAATATTAACCAATTTAGAGACAAGCACTTTCCGATATTTACAAATTTAAATGCTGCCAACCTGACAAGTTTATTAGCCTTTCATAACATCCAAACACCAACATGGCATGGCCTGACTTCTGCCAGCCAAATCAATGATTTCTGGATCTCATCAGATATACTATTAGCTTTTGAATCTCCATCTTTAACTGATGCTTCTTACATTTCAGACAGTGATCATTGCATTCTAAATACAACCTGGCATACAAACTTTTCATCTCAAAAAAATCCCAGAAACAAAAAGAAAAAGAGAAAAATATACCTGTTTGAGAAAATGACACCAGAAAACTGAAAAAACTTTGAAGACTCACTAAACGTTTGCTTCAACTCACAAAATATTCCAATATCAAACATGAACAAAAACAATATAAACAAAATATGGAATTTCTGAGCAGCAAAAATTAAAGAAAAAATAAATGAACATATTTCATATACTCTTACTACTCCCAAACCCTTCTTCGCACTCTCACTAAAAGCAACCAAATTGCATTCTGCACTTAAAAACATTAACAAATGTTTACACTACCTCTCTAACAATACTTTAAATGACTTAACTAGAATAAATCTCTACTTATCAAAGGCAGCAACACTTGCAGAAATAGATATTTCACTAGTTATACAAGAACAATTAAATCCTCCTCTACCTAATCTAATAACATAGATAAAGCAATACAAATATACAATATAGCAAGCATGAAACTTTGAAAAAAAACAAAAGCAAAGCGAAAGAATCAAGTTTTATACAAATCAAAGATATTAAGACTTTAAAGACAACACTAGTCATATGCTAGATAGTATTCTCAAAAGAAGAGCAGAACCAGTAAACTTTGAAAAAATTATATTCTCAAATAAAATTATTACTAAGAAGAATGAAATCAAAGAAGCCACACGCCTACACTACAAGAACTGGACTAAAGAAAACCTACTAAACAATACTACTTGGAAAGAATAGGAATCAACATATAATTTACTCAACAACATTAAAGGCAATATCTATGACAACTTTCTGTCTCCGATTTCTCTATTGGAGCTAAAACAAACTATAAAAGAAGCCCCTAAAGGAAAAGCAACAGGACTATTAGGAATTGCAAATAAAGTTCTTCAACACTTACCATCATCAGCTCTTCTACTATTACTAGAAATATTCAATGAATGTTTGATACAAGAATGCACTCCAAACCAGTGACTACAAGCCAACATTTGGCCAATTCCAAAAAAACAATATTACAACTACGAACTCAACTCTACACGACCAATAACATTAATTGATCACACTAGAAAAATCTTTACAAAAATCCTAACAACTAGACTAACAAATATTCTAGTTCGAAACCAAGTACTTTCTTCATACAATTTTACAGCTTTTCCTCACCAATCTACACTACAACCAATCTCGCAACTCACCCAAATTCTGGAAGATGCAATTACGAATAAAAAAGAAGTTTGGATTCTCTCACAGAATATGTCAAAAGCATTTGACTCAATCCATATAACTACCCTATGCAAAGCACTCAAAAGAATTCATATATTAGACAAAGCTATAAACCTGATATCATTCCTACTTTCATACCAAACCAACAGAGTAATTACAAGTCTAGGCTTAACTGCACCATACTCTGTTGAGGATGGTATCGATCAAGGAGAAACCTTTTCACCTCTTCTCTGAAAAATATATTATGACCCACTAATCTCAAGAATACATAAAGAATACTTAGAATTTTCTAGTGAAATTCCTAGCACAAATCCCAAAAAAATAAATACTTCAGTAATGGCTTATATGGATGACTCACTTTGGATTGCATCTAACAAAATATTTCTTACAAACATCTTGAATACAGCCTCTTCTTTTTACAAATTTGCCAATATAAAGGTGAACTCTTCAAAATCGATATTGGTTACAAACTCAACAGATCTGAACAACTTCATACTCTTTGACAAAAAACAATTAATTGCAATTAACAATGGAAAACCATTCAAATACTTGGGGGCATGGTTCTCAACCAACAAAAGACCAACACTAGTACAAAAAGAGATAATGGCTGAAGTAACAATTAATTTAAAAAAGTTACACTTTGCTAATATAACAGAAAAACAAATGATTTATATCATAAACAGTGTTATTATCCTATGATTCTTGTATCGACTATACTTTTTATTTCTTACCTTAGCCCAAGCAAACACTCTTAACAAGATGTGTACTCAATTAGTTAAACAAAAAGCAAAACTAGCTTGGGGAGTTCCTAACTTCTTTTTACATAACCCAGATATTTATGCATTAACAAATATAGCTCAAGCACAACTTTCAGCATTAGTTACAACACTTCAAAAAAATTTAAACCATTCAGATTTTAACTCCTCCTTCTTGAAATTATGATTGCAACAATTACAAGATGCTGCATTCACCAATACATCGATTCTAGCACAACCTTCAACCTTTCCAACAGCTTAAACAAATACACAAACCAGCCAAATGATACTAGCACTACATGCATTGGGCATGCAAACTTTAAGAGATATAAATGATTGGCCCTGTCCAAAAAAATTCACAAACACTCCTATAAATCAAATACTAATACAACATCCTAGAGCCTTCTACCTTAAAGAAAAACTAAATAGACATACACATTTATTGTATTGAGCAATTCCTAAATGCCACTAACATAGAACTTTTGACATAGAACCAATTTCATTATAATATCAAAAAAATACCAAGAGGCCAGTGCCTATGATGGTTTTACATAATACAAGACTTAATAGCCACATCTACAAATCTATCTTTAACATACTCACAATGCAACTCACATATCTTGGCTAATTGGACTCCTATTAAAAAAGAACGGATAATCACAAATAACTTAACTTTCAGAAGAATTTATAATCTATTTAATAAGAACCTTAAAACTCGATACTATACACTACTACCTAACAACATACTAGTAGCCTATAAAGGATACAAACTGAGCAATACATCTTATCATACCAAACATTGCTACTTTAATGCAACAAAACCCATATATAACCTTCAAGTAGACTGCAAAAAAAGAATTCATATTAATTTGGAAGACTTTAAAAAAGCCACAACATTAACTCTGTCAACAATATCAAGAACTCATAACTAGACAATATACCCAACATTGGCTTGCCCTCTATGTTCTTTTATAAATCCACCAATAACACTTTGGAATGATCTTGTAAAAGCTAACTTTAATACAAAAACTACAACAATTCATTTAACAAGTAGACAACAAAATATTGAAAATACTTCTCAAATAATTGCAAAGTGTCACTTTCAACACTCTCATCTAACCTTTGGATGCTTTAACAACTTCTGGTTATCTTATCTAAACATACTAATAACTATACTAAACTTCATACTTACTTCATTAAGCCCCTGTACTTCATAAATATACATACTAATAACTCCACTTTAGTTAATCTTGTCAACTTTACAAATTCAATTCAATCACACAATTACCTAACATTAGACAAACAACAATACACATTTCTTCTTCTAACTTTAAAAGCCTTGGCATACGATCACATACTTACAATGTCTTTAATAAAGATCTTCAAATTCAAGAAACTTCTAGCACTATTTTTCCACTAGACTTCATACCTCAAAAGTTTTTATATAATCAGTTGTTCCAAAACTTCTGGAAAACTCCTGCACTTACTTGGTAAAAACTACATTGAAACAAATACATCAAATTACAAACTATTTAACATAGTTCAATCAACAACAAATCTCACTATGGCATAAACTACAAAATAATATCAACTAGTCATTAACTCTACAATATATATCATATGAAGAAAAACCTTTAGCTCTAACAACTGACCCAACTTCATTAGCACTTAAAAACTTCAAAATCAAACTAATATCAGAAGAATTACCTACTTATCTTCTTCATCATTATAGAAATGCTATAAAATATTCAAACCATTTCTGTGCAAGATGTTATAATACATCAGAAACTATTATACACTTTCTAACATGTATTAAAAATAATCCAGATCTTGAAATACTAATAAAATATACATTAATCGAAACTGTGAACAAGTTAGAACTATGCTATAAGAATACAAGAAAATTTATTTAGCCTTTATTCACAATCATATCAAAAAATAAATGCTACTAAGAATAATAACAAATGACACTTTAGAACCATTTGAAAACAACAAGCACAAATATAAATATGCACCTCTTGTCCATCACAACATTATCTCAGCAATATATAAAAAAATATAGCTCACTTCTAGAGTGATACAACATGAATCGGCTATCCTAATTCCACCTCCAATACAACTATCAACTCTTACCAAAACTACACCAATCTTAGATTCTATATTAAATAAAAAGATACAACTCTATATCATATATAAACAATCTTTATTTCATCAGCTTATTAAAGACTAGAGGTTTACTAACCATTTTAGCAAAAAATAAGTTGAGAGTAAAGTAGCTCTTACCTCCATCTTCCCTAGTATAGTTTTTTCATTATGTATCTTACATATATGTATAATTAACTAATTAATAAAAAAGATAAAGAATAGACCTCTCTTTAAAAAAAAAAAAAAAAAAAAAAAAAATTAAGATTTATAATATATATAATTAAATTAGTATCAATTATTAAAAAATAAGTTTTTTAAAGTTATAATAATTATTTTTAAGAGATATAAAGATATTTTAAATAATAGTATTTTATAGTTTTAAACTATAATTCATGGCTTATTGTATGGTTTTATGATTTATTATACTATATAAATGCTTTTTTTAATTAGTTAATAATTATATAACTATATATAATTCTATTTTTTTAAAATTTTGTAATATTCTATAATGACTAAACATAATTTTTTTAGTTAACTGTAATTAAAAAATATTTTGTAATGTTTTGTAAATTACAAAAAATTATCATTTTTGCTCTAAACCTATTATTTAAAAAATGACAACTTAATTACTATATTAGAATTATTATTTTTTTAAATTCTAATATTAATCATTAGTAGAGTTTAGGGCATAGAGGCATGGGGCATGCTCCTAAGGGCATGCCCCTAGGGCATGCCTATGGGCATGTCTTAAGTCCAAAGAGCATGACCTTGTTATGTGATGTTTAAAGTTATTTTAATTGGCTAATAAGTTCAAGTAAACTAGAACCACAGATATTAAATTAACATGTAAGATTTTTAAGAAGTTGTAAACTATGTGTTAATCACATGATATAAAAAGGGCATGCCCATGGGCATGAGGGGCATGCCTTAGCTTAGGGGCATGCCCAATTTTTTTCCCATGCCCTGAACCCTAATAATTAGACTTGTTTTTTTACAGATATGCAAATTTAATTACTTATAAATCAAATAAAATAATTTATTTAATTTTATATATAAATTTTAATAAAAAAACATTTTTTTTAATTTATTTAAGAAAGTAAATATAAAATTAATTTTAGATATAAAATTTATATTCTTTAGTATTTTTAATTTTTTTTTATAAAATTATAAGTTTAAATTTATAATAGTTAGAAAAAAATCTTAAACTAAGTTTTTTAATTTTTTTTGTTTATTATATTAGTTGAACCTTTATAAAGAAACATGTTTTATAGCTAATATAATCTTTAGACCAAATAAGTAACTTATTCTAATTAATAATATAATTGGTTAAAATAATTTTTTAAAGATTAAAAAAGATTCTATTAAGTAAAAATCTTTTTAGCTTAAAGTAAAAGTAGTAAAATATGTTTTTTTGATTCTAATAATGATTAAATTATTAAAATTGCTTAGTAGATTTTAATATATTTGGAGTTAAAAAAAAGAATATAAAGATTTGCAAATTCATTGTTATACAAAGTATTATAGTATTATAATATTTTATATGACAATAAATTTGTAGATCTTTGTATTTTTTTTTAATTTTAAGTATCTTGAGATCTATTAAGTTAATATTAATAATTTAACTATTATTAGAATTAGAAGAACCTATTCTACAACTTTATTTAAAAATAAAAAATCTTTATTTGGTGGAATTTTCTTTAATTTTTAAAGAATTATTTTAGTCAATCATATTATTAATTAGAGTAAGTTACTTATTTAATCTAAAGAATAAATAGTAAACAAAAAAATAAAAAACTTTAGTTTAAGATTTTTTTTAACTATTGTAAATTTAAACTTATAATTTTACAAAAGAATTCAAAAATATTAAAGAATATAAGTTATTTGATTTATATTTAAATTAAATTTAGATAACATGTTCTATAACAAATATATATAAATAAATAAAATTATAATTTAAAAAATAATTTTTCCAAATATTAATAATTGATAATAAGAAGTTAGACTTTATAGCTTAATAGTTAAACTGCTAATCTTTTATAAACAAAATCAATAGTTTAAGTTAAGCTAAAAGTAAAATCTAAGAATTTTAAATTTTATAATTTAAAATAAAAATTAAATTATATACAAAATTCTATAAAAAGTTTAAAGATAAAATACAAAAATAGATTAAAATTTTTTAAAAAAAAATTAACTTTGCAGAAAATAAATATTATATATAACATTATAAAAGATTTTGTTACAATAAGTTTTGTACAAATAAGTTCTCTAGAAGACAAGATAGTACCAAAATTTCTGTATTCAATTTGTAGAATATTTAATTAGAAAAATAATAATAATGTAACTAAAAATAATATAATAAATAAAGCAATATATATAAAAAAAACCTATAATAAAGAATTAGTTTAACCAAAATTAAAACATTTTAAATAGATACTATAAATTCTAAAAAAACAGATTTAATAATTATACATTACAACTTTATTAATGATTATTATATCTGTATATTATAAATTAAGGTTTCAAATCTTTTTATAATACTAAGCTAAAAGTACAATAGTATGATAGTAATATATATTTACAGATATCTGCAAAAAGCATATATATCTATATTATAGACCAAATCAATTATAAAAGTATACAAAAAAGAGTAAATAGTAATTGCAAACTAATAATCCAAAACTTGATAAATCTAACTATACTAATTGATACCAATACATAAAAGATTGTGTACATCAAATTGATAGTAAAAAGAGCAAGAAACTGCTAAAATTAACTAATTTAAAAAAAAAATTATTACAAACAATAGATAGAAGATTATAGTTAGTAGAATTAAAAAATATAGTATTGCAAAGTAACTGAGCCTTATCTTAGTTAGTAACAATAGTTGTAATATATATTTTTGGGTTCAGATAACTGCAACTCTGTCACTCCATAATACTAAATGGTGTGTAATATATGGTATATAACCTTTTTGAAAGAGGATGTTAGATTTGACTGGTGAGTGATTAAAGCTTTTAGTTACTTTGGTTCAATGAATACAAGTAGGGTAAGTCATGTGAATCAGAACTTAAATGAATAATAAAGTTTATGGATTTTTACAGAGTGTGTACTGGGCTTAGTGTTAGTATTTTATTATAAACATTATAATGTATTGGAACTTGTATTTTAATAAAGCCAATGAAGTGTACTGCTTCTAAGGGCCATTTTAGCCTTTATTTAAATTACCTTTTTAACTATGACTTATTTAATTACATTAATCTCATTTCTCTATTTAATTCGATTCCTCTAATTTATTCACTTAAACCCATTTATTTAATAAATCCCCTTTCTCTAATTAATCACCTTTCTTTAATTAATCTCACTTTCTTGATTTATTTAATTAATTACATTAATATGATTAATTGCTAGGATATTTATATTGAGGAATGATCATTGTACCCATTCTCACGTGAGGTCCTGGCAGAGTATTTACATCACGTTATTGGGCCTCACAATACACTAATATGTACTAGCCTTAATTTAGAAAAATATAAATATAATGTTATGTTGGGTGTTTACATAGTAATATAGTAGCATAAATATATTGTAAAAACTATCATATATTAATCTAACATTAATTTAATAAAATATTTACAAATTGACATTATAAATAATAATAATAATAATTAATAACAACAGACAAAGATAAAAAGAATAAACCAATTTTTGCAAAGGATATATATTTTAATATAAAACAAAAAATCTTCAAATTGAACAAGATTAAATAACAATTAAAAAAGAAATTACAAATATAAATTTGAACAAAAACTATTAATTAAAGAAAAAACTTTAGTGAAAAAAAATCAAAGCTAATAAAGAAAAAACAAAAAACAAAAAATTAGCAAAATACATATGTCAAGAAAAGCTAATTACTAATATTAAAGTAACATTAACTTTTTTTAATAATTTATAATATAATAGTAATAATTCATCAATTTCTTTATCCAGAGCTTTAGTGATAACCTTATTTGTATTGGTTGAATATTCATTTATAAATGTTATTAAAAGACTGTCAATATTTTTAATTTGATAAAATATTAGGAATATTAAATGTAAAAGATATTAGAAAGCAATAACGATATTGATATAACAATTAATCAAAAAATTATATAAATAAGTATATTCAGATTTTAATTGGAAAATGAATAAGCTTGATGCTTAATTTTTTATGTGCTAACGCTGTCTGTATTTCCCTTCTAATACTGCAAATGGCAACACAAGTTCTGTTATAACGTACTCAAAGAATATTAATAATGAGATTTATTTAAATTATTATATATATATTAAAAACTCGATCAGAGACAAATGGTAAAAGCAAGTGGATTAGTGCTCAGTCATTTAAAGTCGATATTCTTGCAGACCAACAGATTTCTACTGAGTAGGTTTTGACATAACACATCATTGAATATTTATTAACTAAAATGATGATTGATAATTTTTAAGGCCAATTTACTTTATATACGGATTCATTTATTTTTTTTTTTGCAATAAAGATACTTTCGGAATTGAAAAAATAAATAAAATAAATAATAATTATACAAGAATAATAATAAATAAGAATTATTTATACAATAATAATAATAATTATACACACGTATATATAGAATTTAAAAGAACGTGGATTATTGGATGCAATTTAAGTTTAAGCATTTGCTACCTATTATAATTACTACTATAAAATTTAACCCTCACTAATAGTACTAATAAGTTTGTCTAATATGATATCATTTGCAACGATCTCTGAAAAACAAGTGAGAGTAATCAGCCAGGTCAAACTGTCAACTATCGAAAAATAAGTTACAGAAACAAAACAATTAGTCAATGCTAAACTAAAATAAATGGCACAAAATAAAACATGAAAACCTCTTCTAATTACACTAAATTTAATGAACTGAGAAGATGGATAAAGTTTATTATAAAGAACTGAACCCACTTCAAATGATAAATTAATAATTCCGGAAATAAAAAATATTAAAAAAATTCCATCACGAGATGATGGACTAAATGAACCAACAACTATAATTTGTATAGTATAAAGGACTAAAAAAAATAATATAAACACAACTTTAAAAATTATAACTAGATTTTTTAAAGTCATATCATTAAATAATAGGAATTTTGGAATAGTAACAATAGATTCAACTAATGAAAGTATTGATATTATCCATAAAATAATAATTATAGAACTATAGTCAGTCTTCGGAGAATTCATATTAGACATTGTGCTTAAAGTTACTGAAATGATAAAATAGCATATAAAAGCTGAAGTATACAAGATGCCTCGTTTTGAAGAAATGCGAACTGATTTGTTGCATATTAAGATTAAATCGATAAATAAATAAATAATTGCTAAAATGAATGCAAAGAACATGAATACAGCTTGATAATATGAAGTATTGAATGGTGAAGACTTGGATATTAAATATATCCATATGATTGAGTATGATAGCAAAGATGTAAGTTTTAAAATATTTATAAAATGTTGAATGCGAATATGCGTTGTTGTAACATTTGCTGAAATATTGGAAATTATCGAGTCATTAGCAGCTTGAGTTTCCTCAGACTGATGAGTAGTAATCATAACTGGGGATGATGATAGTGTCAAGTGCATATTTGCTATTGCACTTTCGGCCATAATTTCGACATCTCAATGAGTGACTGAAATCGAGTAAATTGAAAGTTAACTTCAAAGGGAATGAAGTAAAAATGATGGCATCCTGTGTCAGTGATTAGAAGAGGTAGCTTAAGCCGACAATTTATGTTTGACAGATTGTTTACCATTAACGTAAATTCCATATTTTGTATATGAATTCAAATTTTAGTAAGTTACCGTTACACAACCCAAACACGTATACAGTAATAAAGGTAAAATGAAAGTGCGTGTTCTTTGTGCGAGTGATACAATTCAAAAAGGGAAATTAGCCAATCGGAGAACATAAAAAGTGTTTATCACGGATCAGCCTGACACGTGAGCAAAGCAAACCAAATTGGAAAAAAAGTGAAAATACAAGAAAATGAGTGTTTAAACCCTTCTTGAAGCTCTAATAAAAAGTGGAGGGAATGAAATTTTACACATCGAAGGTAATCATTTAATTCTATCGCCTCTAACTTTAACGTCCTAACCCTAAATTTCTTTTCGCGAACTTTGTTTATTTTTCCTTTTATGGGTTTGTATCACTCGCACAATTATTTCCAACCAAAGTTACATTGTTGATGCATTTAAGATTGCCCTTTTATATTACACCCAATTTTAGACATACCGTTCGCATCCGTCGTGTTCGTCACATGCAACGATCTGTCGCATGTGCTGAATATAAACGATAGGGGAAATGTCGTTTAGGTTATATATGTAGGATGGAACATACATTAAATACTGTATGGGTATATTAGTTATATAGATTATATGGGCTGCCGTAATAGAAATCAGGCAGATTGATATTTTTAAAAAAATCAATACCTTAACTTTAACAACTCATATCTTGATGAATTTTGAAGCTGGTTTAATTATTTAATATTCAAAAGAAGCTTGAGATCTAAACTTTCTTTTGACTATTGAATAATTAAACTAGCTTCAGAATTCATCGAAATATGAGCTGTGAAAGTTAAGGCATTGATTTTTTTAAAATGCCGATATGCCTGTGACGGCAGCCCATATGGTTCGTCAATTGTAAATAATTTATTTCTTATAAATACAAATGCCTTCGGTACAACTAATATAGCAGATTTTGCCATTTCCCTCTACAATGACTGCAAAGGATCGTTATAAGGTTAATTTGACGTAATAAAATTAATAATAGGGTTACGGGTTAACTTCCCGAAGTCCATTTTTCTGAAATACTATTTCACCAGGGTCGTAATACCAATAATTCATTTTACTAACAGGACAGAAATGATTATGTGTCATTCACCGAAAATCAATTTGCCAATAAGTCTTTTTAAAAATTGCACTGACCTTACAGTCGTTATCATTATTCCTGGGACACCTTATAAAAAATTAACCGAGTGACTGTTCTGCCGTTTCGATAAGTTATTGATTTCGGCATGATCAATGTAACGTTCATTATTTACAAAGATGGTCTAAAACCAGGTACCTACATACGTAGGTGCTAATTAATCGATAATGACCAGATAACCAATATCGATATAACTCTAGTTAAGTATTATACTTTCGAAGCATATTCAGTCGAAAAAAATTTAGGAGATTATAAATTCGAACAACTGCTAAACACTTAGGTGTTGGCAGATCTTCAACCAATAGAGGGTTTCAAAGTTAACGTGCGGGAATCTAATTTTGACAGAAATAGATGACGTATTTATTTACAAATGAGCGATGTATTAACTTTATTTAATTTCCCAATAAATTTGAAATGATGATTTATTTCGTTAAATAGGGATCTTCATTTTTCATTTTCTGATTTAATTTCAAAAACGTCACTCATTTGCTAACCGCTAATTTCAAAAATATGGATGCGTTGAAAGTCTTCCGCCACTTGTAAGAAATCACGTCTATTAAACCTGGAGGATATTAAATATCTTAAGACTCTAATAGAAGAAATGCCTAACTGATATTTGTATGAGTTACGATTAGAAATAGTTTCACATGAGTTTTAATTTATAAATCGGTTAGCACCTTCGTACGTACCAGACTTTAGACTATCTTCGCAAATAATAAACATTACATTGATGACAAAAGTTTCGAACATTACGTGACAAATACATCGAACACTAAAAATTCATATAACTTAATAAAAAAAATACAAACAAGAAAAATTCAAAAAAAGTAATAACGATAAGTAATAAATTAATCATTTATTTATTTAAATAGCTCAATAAATGTAATATTTATTATAGTCAAAAGTATTATTAAAATATTTTATTACATTTTAAAATAATTATAATTCTCCAATTTATGTAATAGCATAAAGTTTTTATTAATACTACTTGTTATTATTTGTTTTCTTTAATAATTTTAGTTGCTGCATTTTAGATTCAAATAAATAATCAGAGTTATAATCTTCCAAAGAGCATTTATAATTTATTTTGATTTTCATTCTTTTTTTGTGAAAATTTGGTTATGGTAATTAACATATACAGTATTTTTGAATAGAATGTTTATTGAATTTTATGTTTTTAATAATCACTTTTTATTTTAAGAAAAAAAACTACTAAATCAATATGTTAATATTTTAGTAAATATTATTATTATAATAAATTGACAATATCACATAATTGTTGAAATTTTTTGAATAGTAATTTTACTACACAGCAATGTTATTTAAACTATATGATAAATAGCATCACACAATTTTAGCAATAATGATAAAAAAATAAATACTTTATATAATATTATTCATCATATAATTTGTAATATTCCATCTTTCACCTAGACTTCACCATCTAACTAAAGGAAGGCAACCTCTTTGGTTTACTTATCTTGAAGATACAATTTTGTCTGACAGACTACACCGTTTAATTCTCCCTCATTTTCAACCATCTGGAGTTAATGCCTTTGCATATAATACTTCACTCATTAAAAAACAATTGAAACCATGGTTACTTACATATAATAACAATAATGAAGAGATCATTATTGACAAAATTTGCAAATATTTTCCAAACACCAATCAATTCTCTATTACATATTGGAATGCTAATATCGATTTAGAACATAACCATTACTACCCCCTTCCAGACCTGAACTGCACACCATGTACTGGATGTCATCTTAATTCAAATAAAATTAATTGGATATGCACAATTAATGTATCAGCAACTATCTGTACCAGCTTTCTGGGAAGAAAAACCACCAAACTCAAACTTAATGCTAACTACCTTGACCTTATTTACTCAACAGCAATTAAACATCCTTCACATATCCCACATAATTATCCTACTATCAATATATCAAATTCGACTATCGCTGAAATTTTTAAACCTAATGAATGTTCAAACAAAATTGAAGAAATTTTTTAAAGCAATCTTTAATATAAGAAATTTATTTTTTATACTAAAGGATCAGTAACTGATATTGGAACCAAACAAAGCTCAATGGGCATTAGATGGGTCCAAGTTAACAGTAACAACCAAATTCTTCACAAATTCTTAGCCAAAATTCATTTTGGCCATCAGCCTATAAGGCAGAGCTTTTCTCTATTTTATCAGCAATTTTAACTGTACCTCATAATGCAATGCTTCAAATTTATACTGACTCACAATCTGTTATTTCTAAATTTTACAAACTTTCTACTCAACTTAATAATCCTAACAA
>CAJVQA010005851.1:0-15587 GCA_910591915.1 Cetraspora pellucida
GAGTTCACACAAACTCTAGCATCTACTTCATAGCATATCTGAAATACTTTAGTATATCTCTGCCAGTTCACCAAACTTCCAATCCAGATAGCCTAATAGGACTTATGACTAATCTATTAGTATATCAGGTTAGCCCAATATCTTTTTTCTCTGGCTCGATCTGGTAGCCTGGTTGGTGTTTCTCCTACCTAGAGGTTTTGCCTATCCAGCTACTTTGACCTTGGTATCTGTTTCATAAAGCTAGCTTTTATAGTAGGGCTATCAAAGATCTGGCTACCTCTCTACTCAAGTCTTCTCAAATAGACTTCTTGTTATTCAATTTCAATAAATTTACATGGTCACAAGGACTTATCTAGTGTTTGCACTGCCTAATTGCCAGTTTGTATTCCTTTATATAACTACAACCTTGTCCCAAAGGACAATGTCATGTGACCTGTTATATGAATGCCCCATGACCTACCAGTTATGCTAGTATAATCACTATTACAGGTATTCTAACCTAATCATTAGTAATAGTTGCTATAATACAAATATTACATAGGTAATTATCCAAATTTTTGCTGTCGATGGGATTTGAATACCCAACCTACCACTTGGAGGGTTGACAACCTAACTACTTCACTAGGTCACCACACCCTATCATATAGTTGTAGCAATAAAAAAAAGTAGCTAAAACTAATTAATTTTTATATAATTAGAACATTCTTAAGTTATATATATAAATAAAAAAATTATTTATTATTATATTTTTTTTGCTTATACTAAAGCTATTGGTTATTAGTAATTATTGCCTTTATTGTGATTTAATTATTGTTACATAACTTGTATAAAATGAGTATGCAACTAGTTATATATATAGCTTACATAACTTGTATAAGATGAGTATGCAACTAGTTATACATATAGCTTTTGGCTATTTATTTAGTAGTTTGTCTGCAAGTTTTATACTAGCTGCTATATCTGTAATTTGCTAGAAGATTATTTAATTAAACACTTTAAATTTTATACTATATTTGACAGATAACCATACAAGTTTCTGTATATCTAAGTGCTATTTAACCTTTTTGTCTGTATATTTATTAGAACAATATATATTTTAAAGTATATTATCTAACTGTAAGGCTCTAAAAAACTCTTTTACTAACTAACTATTTATATTTAGTTCTTGTTAACAGAACTCACTCTTGCAAAGTTTATTTAAACTTTAGTATTTACTTTATAACATATTCTTAGTACTTATAGTATACCTTTGCTTTTGGTATTAGACTTCTAATTTAGATAGTTCAAAAGAACTATAATCTGTTTTTAGTATATTAAAATTATAATATTTGATATTTTTTTCTTCTAATTTAAAACTTCTAGCAGCCTGATTGGTAGTACTTCTTATGCTTTTCTAATTTCTTTATATTGGTATTTGTTTTCTAGATCTAGCCTTTATAATAGTAATATTAAAGATTTGTATTATCTTTCTACTTAGATCTTTCTAAGTAGGCTTTGGCTTTTTAATTTTATAGATTTATATAACTATAAAAACTTATTTTAGGTTTGTATTGTCTATTACCAGTTTGCATTTCTCTATGTAACTAGTTATACAAATGCCCTATGGTCTGTCAATTATACTAGTGTAATTATAGTTATAAGTATCTTATTCTAACTAATTAACAAAATGCTATTGCCATAATACTGTTTATATATTATATAGATAATTATTTAAATTTTTACTATTAATAGATTTTGAACTTACAATCTACTACTTAAAAAAATTAATAACTTATTTATTTCACTAAATCACTACATCTCTGATGAAAGAAATTATTAATCTCAACTGGCTGTAATTAGTTAACATAAAACAATTTAGTTTAGTTAATTGATTAAAAATATTTTTTTAGTTCAAATTACTATTTTAAACTAAGTTTTAAGCTTTTACTCTTACTATTTGTTTTTATTAATTCCAAAATTTCAATTTTCTTTTTTTTTAACCACTTGATTATTGTTTTTAGTTTGATTTTATTATTATTTATATTATTTATATTATAATATACTATTTTTTTTTTTTGCTTTTGTTAAGGCTATAGTTATCAGTAACTATTGCCTTTATTGTATTTTAATTATAATTATATAACTTGTATAAGATAAGTATACAACTAGCCATATATATAACTTTTGGTTATTTATTTTAAGTAGTCTGTCTGCATAGCATGTTTTATACTAGCTGCCATATCTGCAATCTACTAGAAGATTACCTATTTAAACACTCTGATTCTTATACTTATACTAACAAATAATGTACAAGTTTCTGTACATCTAAGTGCCATCTAATCTAATCTTAATTTTCCTTTCTGTACATCTGTCAAGCTGTTACATATTTTAGAATATATCACTTGACTGTAAGGCTCCAGAGGGCCTATCTGCTAACTAATTATCTATATTTAATCTTTTTGTTAACAGAGTTCATTTTTGCAGAGTTCACTCAGATTCTAGCACCAACTTCATAGCATATTCCTAATACTTATAATATATCTCTGCTTCAGACCTCAAACTCTCAATTCAGATAGTCTAGAAGAACTATAACCTGTTCCTGATATCTTAAAATTTGTCCTCCAAGGTTCTTTTTCTCTGATTCAAGACTTCTAGCAGCCTAGTTAATGGTACCTCTTATCTGAGATTTTTTCCCACCTAATTTTTTTCATATTAGTATCTGTTTTTAGGTTTAGCCTTTATAGTGATACTGTTAAAGATCAGTACTACCTCTCTACTTAGGTTTTTCCAAGTAAGCTCTGGCTTTTTAGTTTATAGATTTATATAATCACAAGAACTTATCTTAGATTTGTACTGCCTGATGCCAGTTTGTATTCTTCTGTATAACTCCAACATTATGCAGATGCCTCATGACCTGCCAGTCATATTAATGTGGCTATATTACAAGTATCTTATACTAACTAATTAACAAAATATTATTACTATAATACTGTCTATATATTATATAGATGATTATCTAAATTTTTACTATCAGTAGATTTTGAACTTACTATCTACTACTTGGAGGTTGACAACTATTCACTTTACTAAGTTACTACATCCTTTTTGATATTATTTTAATACTTGTTATTCTATTATCATCTTTATTATATTTGTCTCTATTTTAATTTAGTTTATTAATATAACTTTATATCTCTATATTTGACAAAGTAATTATTTCTTTTTGAAAAACATTTACAACAACTTTTAGAAGCAATTTAGAAGCATGCTTTCTAATTGTTTTTCTTTTATTTTATTCTATCTCTTTAAAATTCTGTTAAAAGTATCTTGTAAATTACTTTTTAGTTCTTTAATATTAATTGCTTTTAACTAAACATTATCTGTATACTTCCTTTTAACTATCTTATCTTCACTCTGCTAATTTTATTATTATTTTTCTTTTTAAATTTTTTTTTGTCTTTTGAAAACCTCTTATATTGTGTACTATTTATAACAACATAGTATTCTTTTACTTTTTATTCTTCTCTTCTTCTTACTTTATTACTCTTATAAGACCTTGCAATGCTCTATTTCAGTCTTGTATTATAATAGTATGCTTTTTTTTTTGTAGTCATCTTAAGATCTTCTTTTGTTTTAAAATACACTTATGCTGTTTATTGCTAATTTTTATTTATATTAACCAATATATAGACTACTTTTACTTTTATTACTTTAAGCTATCTTAATAGTAATACTTTTATTATTATTATTAAAATATTTCTAATTATTACTTTGTATAAGATTTTTCTTTCTAATAATTCTTTTGTAAAAGCATCTAAAGTTATTTTATAGGTTTTATCTTTTTTAAAATACAATAATTATGCCTAATTAAGTATTACTTTTCTTTTCTTATTTTTAAATTCAACTAAGAATGTTGCAACTTTACTATTACTATAACTTTTTTTATATAAATCTAAAATTAAAGATACTTTTTATATATACTAGTTGAACCTCTGTTAAAATATCCTATATTGTATAAATGTTATTTATTTTATTTATATTTTTATATTTTGATATTAATTTTTTTTATAATCTAATGCTTTTTTTAAGTTTTTTTACACTAGTTTATTATTTCTTTCTCTTTTTTTGTTTTCTGATTTATCTTTTCTATATTTGTATTAGATTTTTTATTTAGCTTTATATTATTTGCTAAGTTCTTAGCTTGATTGTTTTTTCTTTCAATACTGTTTTCTTCTTCTTTCTTCATATTTAACTTGAGTTTAACTGTTTGTTTTTCTATAATACAGTAGTTTAAATAATCATATTTTTGTTTTAATAATATTTTTTTTATCTACTTTTATCTCATTTAACTGTTAAATACTGTTTTTTTTTAGTTTTTTGTTATCTTTTATTTGTATATCTTTACAATAATTATATAATTCTATTAAGTTTTAAATATACAAACTAATACTAACTTATTACTAATAAGTTTAGCTAATTTCTTATTTTTTCTTAAAATTTTTAGTTTATAACTCTTTAATTTTTTTTTTGTACTTTGTTTAACTTATTAAATAGATCTTAGTATTTTTCTAGTTTATTATACCAATCAATTTTTGTAAATACTAATTGAACTTTCTGTATAATATTTCTTTATATTATTCTATAACTTTACTAAATACATATATTTAATACATAATTAATTCTTTATATCTGTGTTTATTTATTTATTTGTAAGATTACATATTTGTTTATTTGTTTTTTGTTGTGTTTACTATTTATTATATCTTCTTCTATATGTCATATATGTGATCTGCAATACAGAGTTTCTGTGTTTTTCTGTTTTTTTCTTAAAAATTTTTGAAACCAAAAATTTTTCAAAAAAGTTAATAATAAACTGCTACAATAATGTCATTCTGATTTACTATACTAACAATTTATATCTAATTTTCTATTATTTTCTTTTACTTAGTTGATTATTATACTTTGACTTAACAGTTTTTATATATAAAATAATAAATAATATATAATATAAAAAGTTATACAAACTATAATAATATATACTAATAAAAACTAAAAACATAACCTTACTTTAATGTTTTAAAAAAATAAAATCAAACTCATATACATTTTATTAACAATTGTTTTAAAAATTTTATTTTTTAAAAATATAATTAACAAAAAATATTATTAACTACAAACTAAAATGATTATTACCTTAATGCTATATTTCAAAAACAGAACTAAAAAACAAAAGTCAAATATACTAAGTAAAAATGTTCAAAACCCTTCAAAACCTTATATAATCTATATTTAAAATATTATATATAACCTCTATCTTGGTCTTAAATTGCACCCTAACTTTAAAAATAATCACCTCAGATTATTATAATTATATTTCATTAGCAAATATTGCTAATAACATAAATGTTTTTTAAAAAATTGATCTATAATATTACAAAAGCATTTATTATTATATTATATATTATAAAAGGTCTATTTTCTATTCTTCACTTGTATTATTAGTTTCGTCTATGACAATATTATCTTTTGGTACATCGTCAATATTATCTTTTGGTGCATCATCAATATTATCTTTTGATGCATCATCAATATTCTCTTTTGGTGTATCATCAGTATTGTCTTTTGGTGCATCATCAATATTATCTTTTGGTGCATCATTACCTGACTTGTCATCGTCGATTAAATTAAAGGAGGCGATCCTTGGGGTGGGTAAAAAGTCTTTAAGAGTATCCAAAATTTTATATTTATCAATAATCTCGGGACGATTTACACAATCTCCACTCATCAGTCCTCCATAAACACCTTCAACAAAACATCTTGAGATAAAAGGTACAAAACTTTGACCAAACGTCGCGTTAAATCCTTGTAACACAGTGATATCATGATTATGCTTAACAAGAGTATCGCCATATTCGTGTAATAAATCAGTGATAAGCATAAGACTTTGTGAAATGTGATTTCCAAGTGGATGAAACAAAGATACCGGTGCTACTAAACGTAAGGAATTAAAAGCTGCCAAATAAGCATTTGTTAAATATGCAATTGGTGGGTAATCCAATAGAGTAATTAAAGGAGTGAATGAAGAAGTTGTATGTGTCGATGAAGATGAAACTAATGATGGACGTAAATCCGATAAGTTTGTTGATTTCTTATCACTAATCATCCATGTACTAGGCGAGTCAACATTTTTAATAGCCCGTTTCAAGTCGTCACAAAATTCATGTGTTCCATCTGTGATCATCTTTCTTATTATCCGGTCAACAGCTGTCTCAAAATATCCTGTAACAAGATGTCGAAAATCAATACCAACTCTTCCAAGTGACATTCCACAGTACATAAGTTGTGTTAATATGGATGAAAGAGAAGATGTATCAGAAATTAAAGGAGTAAATTCCGCAAGTACAGACGTTAATTGTCCAAGAATATGAATCGTATAATCAGAAATGGCAGTTGCTGCTGTCATCGTACGCCTTCCTAAAGAATTAGCATTTATGTCCGATGGCGAAGAAGATATCCAAGACGATGATGGCGTAGGAGGCATCATAAATGAAGAATATATAGGAGTCGATGCTAAAGCACCGCCTTCATCAGAAAATATAGCACGATATTGTGTAACAATATCGAAAAAATTTTCTCTAAATATATCAATGTACTTTTTCAAGTAATAAACGGGGTCTCTTTTTTCATTATCAATAGTACAGATTAACGATCGCAAGTATGCGTCTCTGGAAAGCAAAAATACTAGTCTTAATTCAGCCTCATCAAATGCTTCCATACGTCTCAGATAACCAATTACTTTTAGACAACTTGGTAGTTTAATTTGTTGGCTCAAGAGAGTTATTAACTTTGATAACATGAGCTGCATTGTTTGTTTCACATCTCGTTCAATATGTTGAATTAGCGGAATTGTAGAATACCTTGAGACTAATCTCGCAACATGAGCAGAAAGATCCATTGCTTCAGAATAAAGACCATTTCGAACACATGTATCCATTAATTGTGGGATTTCTAAAATTTCAAGTAAATTATTGTGACAATCCAGAATTGTATTTATCTTGCCACGTTGTTGAATAATCTGATTTGTTTGTTGTAAAAATGATGTGCATGAGTTTTCTAATAATGGAATTGTGGATGACAATGTCGATAAATGCAAATTTAAGCTATCGAGAGAGGAATTTATTTCAGTTGAACACGTATTAGCGTGAATACACGATTTGTATTCCCGAAAAGAAAGCTCTGCCAACTCTTTTTGTATTTTCGATTGTTCATCTTCTACTAGTATCGGTTCGTGTTTAAGTGATTCTAAGGATAATGAAGTAAGTCGATTTAGGTAATCCTTACACCAGTCGTTATTCACTAAATCTCGTTGGGATGGTAAAGAGTCTGATAAGAATGCTAACAAAATGTCCTGTCCACTTGTGTCAGGGACTGATTGCGTGTAAAGATCATGTTCTTCTAAGGTCGCTGTGGCTATAACACATGTTTCAAGCGTATTTCCAGAGTTTTGTGTTATTTGTGGTAGTTGAGGTTCGTCCATGAATTGTTAATGCGTTTCAAAGGACTGAATCGATAAATAGATATTATTGGTGGTAGATCATCCAATCAAATTTTAAGATCAGATGTAACGTTATCCCTAAAATATACAACCGACTGGGTATTCTCATATCAGTCGTTCATACCATATTGTTACTCTCTATACGTATTTTATCCGGTCACTCATAACATACTGATCAACGTATGCAACCGATTATTATTGACTTTATTGGTAAATTGATTAAGATTCGTTGGCAATTATTATATTTAATATTATTCAAAGATTTAATTTTTAAATAATGCATGTCGTTTATTTTACGTATGTAGTGTATGTAGTAAATTTTTTATAATAATACTTATAAGCATAGGTTTAGGTTTCAGTTAGGTTATAGGATAATTCTTATATGGCATAATTATACAATAAATTTCACATATCGTAACTAGATAGTGAGCTTAAACAAAGCTCACGCAAAATCTAGGTTTATTCCTCATTTTTTTAAGTTATTGGATTTCATTTGTTCTAGCAACAATCCAGTAATTTTGGTTATTAACATACAACCTTTTTTCAATTAAAATTATTATTATATGTAATTTATATTATTGTTTAGTATGTTTAGTATACAATGTAATTATCATAAATCTAAAGGAGTGGGATGCAACGAAAGAACGGATTACTTTACAATCTGCACTGTCAATTCACCATTACTATTTACAAATAATGGACTTAACCTAGAATATACAAATGCCAATACAGTTTGTTCATTAACATCCGGATTTACATGCACATGAAGCGTTCCAACCAATTGTCCATACGAATTTTGCCAGAAATGTGTAGCATTCAATGAAAGAATTGTTGGATGAAGTAGAATCTAAAGCAAAATAAATAAATAAGTAAATAAATCAAAATCAAAATAAATAAATAAATAAATCAAAATAAATAAATCAAAATAAATAAATAAATAAATCAAAATAAATAAAATAGAAATAAATATGATCAAACAAAAATTATTTTTCATTCGTAATATTGTATAATAATCAATGAATACCTCACGCAAACAATCATCTAAACTTTTCGATGCTGCGCTAGGAGTTGTTTGTAACAAGATTTTTCCTAATGCCGATGCTACAGGTATTGCTATGTAAAACATTAATACCGATTCCACGATCGACATTAATTCATCTAACCAACCTAAATTTCGGCTGTTTACCAAAACATAAAATAAATACGGTGTTATTCCTTGATTTCTAAGTTTTGTTTTTATCTGTAAAAATAAATTACTTGATCCTCACTTTTTTTCCTGCAGAAGTTCAACCATTATTACCCCAGTGCCACACAATAACAAAATTATTGTAATGACATTAGTAAATATTGATAATTTATAACTTGGTTGTAAATAATAAGTATATGTTCCCTCATTGAACGACATTGATCTCGATGCTATTATTAATTATAATAAAGTATACTGTAAGCATGAAGATATTAAAACATATAAAATCCTTGAGTGACAAATTAACGAACATGCACAAAACCCTTTATGATTTTGACAACCGATGGCTGATATTAATGTGACACACATGGCTAGTAATACCCACAAGGTTGGAATTTTGTGACTAGTCATTTGAAATTGAGATTAGAAATTAATAGAAAAAAAAGATATATGCAAAGAACATAATTACCTATGAACATTAGAATGTTCATGATTTGATTCTAATATGAAATGTTCTAACCCTTCCTTTAGCATATACAAAGCAACGAATAAAAGATATAGGGCACTCGCAAAACCAAGTAATATTTCAAATCGCTGAATACTATGAATATTCAAATGCAAATACCTAATGAATTTAATATATTATAATAATACATTTTAAAAAGAAATGAAAAATCTTACCCGAATGGGTTCCGTATCGAAGAAAGTCTCAGTGACCCATATGTCGTCAGTACGGATGAAATAAACGCAGTGAGTACTCCCATCGCATCAAAGATTACGAGATAAGCGAATCCAGTGAGAGCTAGACCGGCATATTTAAAATTGAACTTATATCAATATCATTCGAACTGAACGTAAGCAATTAGTTAATATTGTTTACCTAAACCATCACACCACTGGCCTTTTAGCCACAGAGCGATCCCTAAAGATAGATGTATAATGCTCCATGCGAATAAAGTTTTTTTTGATAAAGGCAAGGATAAAAGTACATATAATAACGAAGATTGTTGTTTCATTAAATATTTAAACATTTGCGAAGATCATATAGAAATAGAAACGAGAAATATATTAAAGATCATGTGACTAATATATTGGAAGCATGAACGTTTATTGTGCCCAAACCGGTGCCCTTTCCTTCCTGCATACCCCAAACCTCATTGACCAATCAACGATCAGAATTTTCAGGTAATTGTTCTCCATTTAAGCTAGCGAGAAATGTCTTGCACCAGTTCCTGTTGATGGCTTTAAGGTTAGAACCAGTTTTTGACAAGTTGGTAACGCCCTTTATTTCTTTTATGTTCAAATAAAGGGTAATAATACAAGTTGTTCGCTGGCGCTTAGAATTCACTTGCGAGTAAAAAGTTTTCGAATATGATCCGTTCTTTTTTTTTCTTTTTTATAAAATGGTAGGTATTTATTATAAATAGGCAAATATTTTATATAGCTATTTTTAATAATTGCTTTAGAAGTGTTTTTTTTTTCAGTGTTAAGGTGACTTTTTTGGACATTGACTTTATTAATACTTTCTTGAAATATGGCATTCACATATTATGAACTATTGCAGAACAAAAATATAACTGGTCACACATAACTTTTTTATATTATCTATTTAAGAAGTTCACTTAAGGTTCTTTACTAATTGTTGTATTTAACATTCGTGCTTAGACGTTTCATTTTAAACAATGATTTTGTATTTCTTATACTAATATTATTAGGTTATAGAGATGTTTATTGATACATTTTTATAATTTAGATTTTTGTTTCTAATTTTAAGAATTTATTCTTGAAAATAAATCTATTAAAGTTTTTTATATTTTATTTTATAACTAATTTAGTTTTTAACTTTGTGAACTTTATACTATTTTAATTTTTTTTTTATAACCTTATTAGTATTATTTTTTTTTTTAACTTTAGCAGTCACACTAGTACTTTATTAGGATTCTTAAAACTATACAGATTATATAAAAATTTCCTGATATATAAGTTTAGCATTACTCAGTCATCCAAATGGTACCTAAGTATGACTTGTCATATTATCCCAATTAGAGATAGACTGCTCATTTAACTGATATCCTACAATAGAACATCACCAATCTGATGACATCTTTTCATAAAGAAACAAAAAACAAAAAAAAAAATTTTTTATATAAAAAACAAAACAGAGGTATAAGGATAAATGATAAAAGATACAAATTAAGAAATAAAGAAAAAAGAAATAAATGAGAAAAAGAAAATATGTGAAACTTGTAATTCACAAATATCAGATGATTACAATTGTATGCCTGTGTTGGGTTTTTAAAAATTATTAACTATACTAAATAGAAATAACTCTACTATTTTTCTATTTACTTAAATTATTTAACAAAAAATTATATAGAAAAAAAAATCTTTGACTTGATCATAAAGGGTCAGTATAGAGCACTAATTAGTCCAGAGGCAGTATTTTTAGGTTTTTAGTATTTCGAAGCATGTGTATAGTTATGTTTGTATTACTATATTGTTTCTGATTTATGTCATCAATAAACCCATTAAGGAAGTAAACACTGCTGACTGTTTTAATAGTTTTATATATCGATCTTTAGAAGGGAATAAGCTAAATCATCTATTTTTACAAAATTTCTTCAAAGCAAAATAAAGGTAAGAGGTGAACCAACTTTGTAACTTTTGTGAGTTCTTGACCTTTATAGATGTTTTTTGTAGGTTTTATAGCTATATAAAACTAATATATTCAATTTTGTTATTTACTTAATAAAAAACTTTAGTTTTTATCAACTACTTCTTCTATAGTTCCAAAGTATGTTTAAACTGTTACCACAAAGTTGCAACTTCTTTTTCAACTCTGTTTCAATGTTCAACTAAGTATGATAATACTCTGGAAAAGTTTTTATAAAGTTTAATATATTAACTATATTGTTTTTCTGTAGTTCAGCTTTTTGAAAAGTTTAGTTTGAATGATCATCAGAAAGAGTTTTTTAAGTATTTTGTTTACTTTTATAAATTTTTTTATATTATTGATTAATTTTTTTTTTTTAAATATTAAGATGAGTACTTGTAATTCAGAATTTTATTAATAGTATATTTAGCTAATAGTTGCATTACAACTATATACAGAGGGTAATCATGAAAAGAATGTATAACTAGCTACTCATATAACTTTAGTTATTGTCTAATTTAAGTAGTTTGTCTGAAGGTTTTATACTAACTGTCATATTTGAAATCTGTTTGTAAGTTTTTTATTTAAATACTCTAGTTTCTATATTTATTTATTTATAACTACCAAGATGTTTTGGTTAATACTAGTACAAATATATTATAATTACTAAGTTTTTAAAGCAGTTTACTTATATAAAGAACTTTTGATCTTATATTAAATCTTTTAGAATCTTTTGTATCTTATTTTTATAGTTGATTTGATAATGTTATAATCAAGATTAACACTTGTAATCAAAGTGTATTATTAAATTGTTATATTCTTGTAAAGTTCATCTTAATTTTGATACTTATTTTACAACATATCTTTACTATTTTGATATTCAATTCAAGTTTTACTAAGTTTTTAGTTTAAATAGTTTGAAAAAGTAGATACAATTATATTTTTGATTTACATATTTTCTAACATGTAATTTTTTCTTTTAAAATAGATTTCATTAATTTGATTGATTACAATAGTTCTTTTTCAAAGATTATATTTTCATTTAACTTTACAAGTTCTAGTTTTGTTTTATAGATTTAGTTTTTACAATAGCACTATTAAAAGTTTAGACTACTTCTTTATTTAGGTCTTTTAAGTAAGTTTTTGTCTTTCTAATTCCTGTAATTTACATAGCAATAGAGACTTATTCTAGATTTACATTATTAATACTAGTTTGTATTTTTTTATATATAAATATTTTTTTTTGTTAAGGTGATCTTTTTGGTCTTTTGACTTTTATTAATCAATTATTGATATTGTGGTTCAATAAACTACTACAAGAGAGCATACAATTGGCTATACATATAACTTTTCTATATTACCTATTTAAGGAGTCCATCTGAAGGTTTTTTACCAATTGTTGTATCTAATACTTCTGCTTAAATGTTCTATTTTAAACTCTTTAAACCTGTAATCTGTATTTAACTCACTAGGTTATACCCAGATACCCAGATCATCATTTCAACTTTAGAACTAATTTATCCTTAAGATAAACCTTTAGAGCTTTTTGTATTTATTTTTATAGCTGATCTAAGTATCACTATGGCAGAACCAATACTTGCAATTAGGGCTTAACTATTAAACTACTTGCTCTTATAGAGTTCACTTAGATCTCAGCATTTACTTCACAGCATAACCCTAGTACTTTAGTATACTCTTGCCTTTTTCTTTGCCTTTTTACCAAACTCTCAATTCAAATAGCCTATATAGAACTACAACCAGTTCATCAGTATATTAGATTGACCCGATATTCTTTTTCTTTGGTTTGTTTTGGCAGCCTAGTTGGTAATATCTCTGAAACTTTTAATCCAGAGGTTCTTGCCCATCTGATTATTACAACTGAGTACTAGATCTTGGTATCTGTTTTGCTAGACTAGTCTTTACAGTAAGACCATCAAAGATCCAGCTATCTCTCTATTTGGGTCTTCCCAAATGGACTTCTTGTTACTTAATTTCAATGAATTTATATGGCCACAAGGACTTATCTAGTGTTTGCACTATCTAATTTTATCAGTTTGCATTCCTTTGTATAACTTTAACATTGCACAAATGCCCTATGATCTGCCAGTTATGCTGGTGCAACTGTTATTACAGATATCCTAACTTAATTATTAGTAACAGTTGCTGTAATATGAATATTATATTGGTAATTATTCAAATTTTCAGCATTAATAGGATTTGAACACCTAACCTACTACTTGGAAGGTTAACAACCTAACTACTTTACTAGAACACTATACCTCTCTGTTCCTTTATATAAGGTATAATTATTATATAAATAATATATGACCTTTCAGTTATACTGATATAATACAGGTAAAATAGTTAACTATAATACAGAAATAATTTCAAATTTTCACTAATATTAGAGTTTAAACTTTAAATCTACTATTTGAAAGTTGACAATATAACTACTTTATAATATTGTTATATCCTTATATTATTAATTTAGTAAGTCTTATATAATACAATTTTATATTTAGATTAACTAATAATTAGATTAATATTATTTTTTATTTAGAGATTCTTGTTTGTATAGGTTATTTGTTTTAGTTTTTTTTTCAAATTAAGATTTTTTTTCTTAAAGATTATACTTTATAACAGTAATTTATTAATAATTTAAAATAGTTATTATAATTATTTTTTACAGATATAAAAATATAATTAGTTATACATTTAATTTTTAATTCCTTATTTAAGTAATTTATTCTAAGGTTTGATTTTTTTAAAAAAATATTATAAGTACTTGTGATCCAGAATTTTATTGATAGTATATTCAGTTAATAATTGTATTAAAACTACAAAAAACAATCATAGAAAAAGTATATAACTGAATACTTATATAATTTTAGTTATTGTCTAATTTAAATAGTTTATCTGAAAATTTTATACTAGTTTATATCTGAAACCTGCTTGTAAGTTTTCTATTTAAACATTTTACATCATGAAGTTTGTCAAAATACTTACTAAATACTTATCAAGTAGTATAGAAATACTTAGCAATTACTTATTGAATATAAGGTATGTTGAAATTGTAAT
This sequence comes from Cetraspora pellucida, assembly GCA_910591915.1. NCBI lineage: Eukaryota > Fungi > Glomeromycota > Glomeromycetes > Diversisporales > Gigasporaceae > Cetraspora > Cetraspora pellucida. Next base: position 14,452 of record CAJVQA010005851.1, read on the forward strand.
TATAAATATTAATTTTAAATACTTATAAAATCTTTAAAAATTGAGTATTTAATAAATATAAAATTTATTATTTAATAAGCAATTATTATTTTAAATATTTTAAAAATACTAAATTTAAATACTTATTAAGTAATGATATTTAGCAAATATAAGGTTATGATTAGTACAACTTGCTGATATAGTTCTTATATCTATCTGTTTACTTATATCTATTAATAATTCTAGTTAATACTAAAAAAAATATATTATAGTTACTAAGTTTTTAAAGAAGTTTACTTATATAAAAAACCTTTAACCTTGTATTAAATTTTTTAGAATCTTTTGTATTTTATTTTTATAGTTGACTTAATTATGTTATAACTGAAACCAACACTTGTGATTAAAATATATCATTAAACTACTATGCTCTTATAGAGTTCATTTCAATTTCTGTATTTATTTTATAATATATCTTTATTATTTTAGTATTTAATTCAAGTTCTACTAAGCTTTTAGTACAGATAGCCTAAAAAGAAAATACAATTATACTTTTAATTTACATATTCTTTAATATATAATTTTTTTATTATTATTCTTTTTAGAATTTCAGTAGTTTGATAATTTATAATACTTTTTTTCTAAAAAAAAACTAGTATATTATTTGGCTTTATAAGTTTTAGTTTCATTTTCTAGATTTAGTCTTTATAGTAGTACTATTAAAAGTTCGAACTATCTTTCTACTTAAAATTTTCAAATAGGTTTTTATTTTTTATTTTATTTTTTATTATTATTAAAGATTGTATTTTATGTTAGTTTTTTATTAACATTGTTATAGGTGAAAGCCTTCTTAATTTTTACACTATAATGACAACATGGTATAGAGAATCCCTTACAGATATATGCAGTGTCCAAAAGGGAAGTATAGCTTCTGTTAAACATTGTTAAGAAACTATACTCTTTTCTAAGGCAGTTCAGGAAAGGTAATGCAATACTGATAACTTTACTTTATTTTACTAAGAGGGGATAAACCTTGCCTGTAAGAATTACCCTAGAGGAGGAGTATCAATACAGTTTATAGTTAAAAGCTGTTTATTAAAGTAATAACAAGAAGGGCTATTCTTAGGTTTCTGTTCCTAAAGAATCCCAAGATGTGTTTA
>CAJVQA010005852.1:0-15586 GCA_910591915.1 Cetraspora pellucida
ACTATAATAAAATACTATAAGAAATCTACTAATAAAATAAATATTAACCTATTAAATAGGTGATTAAAACTAATAAATTAATCTATAAACTATGTAAAAATATTAGGAAAATGATAAAATATAATATAGAGCTAAAAATAAATATATACTAATATAGGAAAAAAAATAAATTCTATTACAATACAAGCCCAAATTTGCCAGTGGGCACATAGATGTATTTAGGATCAGATACCTGTTATTTGTATTATACCAGTATGACTAAAAGATCATATAACCTTGTATAAAGAAATACAAACTAATATCAAATTATATAAACCTATAATAAGTTTTTGTAGCTAGATAAATTACAGAAACTAGAAAAACAGAAGCTTACTTGAAAGATCTGAGTAAAGAGATAATCTAAACTTTTAAAAGTGCTATTGTAAAGACTAGCTGATAAAATGATCTAGAATCTGTGAAGCTGAGTAAAAACAAGTCAGTCTTTAGAAAGAAGCTATTATAATTAGCTAGACTGCTAGGATCTGTTTTTTTAAAAAAAGTTATATGTCAGAGAACATATAAACAAAAGTATAGTTGTATTTACCTTTTTGAGCTATTTGGACTAAAAGCTTGATAGAACTTAATTTGAATATCAAAGTAGTAGAGATATGTTGTGAAATAAGTATTGGAGTTAAGGTGAACTCTACAAAAGCATAATGATTTAATGTAAGTGTTGGTCTTGGCTATAGTACTATTAAATCAGCTGTAAAAATAAAATACAAAAGATCTGAAAAATTTAGTATAAGGTTAAAGGTTCTTATATAAACAATTGTCTTAAAAACTTAGTAATCATAATATATTTGCACCAGTATCAATTAGGGCATCTTGGTAAATATAGTGAATTAGGTAAATATAAGAACTAGAGTGTTTAAATAAAAAACTTATAAGCAGGTTCCAGGTATAGCAACTAGTGTAGAATCTTAGACAAACTACTTAAATTAAATAATAACTAAAGTTGTATAAGTAGTTAGTTGTACACTTTTTCTATAGTTGCCTTTTGTAGTTGTAATACAATCAATAGCTGAATGTACTATTAATAAAATTCTAAGTTGTAAGTACTTATTTTAATATTTAAAAAAAAATCTTTGTAAAAATCTTATATTTTTTGAAAGCTTTTAGTAAAGTAAATAAGTTGTAATTCATCAAGTAGCAGGTAATAAGTTCAAAGTCTATTAATAATAAAAATTTGAATAGTTATTTATATTATAACAATTGTTTTTTGTTGATTAATTAAAATAAGTTATTTGTAATTATAGTTATACTAAAATAGCTAACAGGTTATAGGCATCTATATAATTTTGGTTATACAAAGAGATATAAACTGATACCAGATAGTATAAATTCAAGATAAGTCTTTATATTCATATAATTTAGTTTTTTAAGTTTTTTTTATAAATACTTTAGTAAGCTTTTTTGTTATTACTTTTGTTATAACCTTTTTAAATATTTCAATTTGAGCTATTGATTATATATTGTTTAGACTATATCTTTATTTTATATCTTTTGGTATTGGTATTTCATCTGTTTCTAAACATAAATTTGCAAAAATTCTAAACATTTCTTATATTTTCTTTTTATTTGTTTGATTAGTATATATCTTATATTTAATATATTAAGAGTTGTTTCAGTTTTTTATTTTCTTAGTACTTCTTTCTATCTTTCTTTTTAATTTTTTTTTCAACTTTTTTGTAGTATTTCTCTTTAATGTATTCTTATTGTTGTATACATTTTTTCATTTTTTTAGTATCTATTTTAATTTAGTATTTCTTTTTTAAAATATTTCTTATAATGTTCTACTATATTTGTTTTAACTAAATTTGATTCTATTATTAGATTTGTCTCTTTTTTTTCTTGTTTGATAAATCTGTTAAGTATTATTTTTTGTAAGATTTTTTAAAAAACTAGTTAATATTTTCTTTTAATTTATCTTAATTATTTTATATTTTTTATCTATATTTTTTTCTATTTGTTTTTTGCAAATTGGTTTTATTTTATTTTTTTTTTGTAATAATTTCTGCCAATTCTTTATGTCTTCTATTCAGTTATTTAACTATTGTTTTTATAGTTTTAGTAGTTTTGTATTTTTATTTTGCTTAGTACTTTTAATTTTTTTTTTATTTTACTTTATTTTTTTTTGTTATTTTTTAGTTTTTTTGTTTTTGTATATTTAATTAACTTTGAAACTTTATAATGTTTTTTTTTTGTTATTATTTTTTTTTGGTTGCTTCTTTAATTTGTTACTGTATTGTATACTATTAGATATATGTTTGCTTGTTATTATAATTATTATCTTTTTAATTACCTTTTATATACTTCTTATTTTATTTGTTTTTCTTTTTTGTCTTGTTTTTTTAAATATTTTTTAGTATCTCTTTTATTTCTAATCATTTTTATAACTTTTGTATCTAATTTTTTTAATTTTCAAATTTTGCTTAATTATATAAATATTGTAATAGAATTTTATTTTTTTATTATATATTTATTTTTAGCTTTATATTATATTTTACATTTTTTTAGTATTTTTAAAATAATTTATAAATTATTTTATTAGTTTTAATTATTTATTTAATAGATTAATATTTATTTTATTAGTATATTTCTTATAAAAATTTATTTTAACTAATAATTAGTAAGATATTTAAATTAATCTTTATTTAATATTAAAAGAATCTTGATTAAAAAATTTAGATTATAATCTAGATGCTATTAAATTAAAGGATTTTTATTTTAATATCAATAAAGGGGTATGCTGACCTAGTGAAGTGAATAGATTGTCAACCCTCAAGTGGCAGGTCTAAGGTTCAATTCCCATAGACAATGAATTTTGGAAATTATACCTATGTTATGGTAACTGTCTCTTGTTAATCAGTTGAGTTTTGGGCATCTGTAATCTTAGATACATCAAGTCAGATTTTATCTAACATTGAAAGCTTGGGGCATCTATGTAAAGTGTAACTTATACAGTATATATATATAGAGAAATGTTAAAAACCAATGTCATATAAGGCTTCAGTAAAAATCCACAATAAGACCACTGGGTGTAGAAGGCTAAAAAACCGAAGAGACAAAACTCACTTGGAAATTCTGAGTAAAAAAGTAGCACAAACTTTTGATGATGCCATTGGACTGATGAAAGCCCATAAAACATCTTCATAGGAACTGTCAGATAAACTAAATGACAAAGATGTATAGAGGAGCATATGACCAACCAGGCTGCCAGAATCACCAGAAAAAAAGAATACATAAGTATACCATACCAGGTCATCTGGATTGGGAGTCTGGGAGTTAGTTAGTTCTGAGTTGCAGCTAGTAGAGGATGATGGAGAAGAAGTCAGAAAGATTAATACCAGGGTTTGGATGAACTTTACAAAGGTAATAGCAGTTTAAGAGGTAACCCTGACTGCAAGTGTTGGTCTCAGCCATAACATCAAACCAGATTAGTGGTAAAAGGCAATACATTCGCTCTGGTAGGTTTACCTCAAGGATAAAAATAGTCTAAGGATTATAATCTTATAGTCGAATGTGAATAGATCTGAGTCTGTGACCTGGTGAAATTAATACTAGGGTTAGATCAGAGGCTTTAAATAGAACATCTAAACAGGGGTGTTAGGTACAGCAACTGGTGGGAAACCCTTAGGCAAACTCCTTAAATAGGTAATATAGAAAAGTTACATATGTAGCCAGTTGTACACTCATCTAATAGTTCATTATAGATATGTCTATATAAAATATGTACCCACTATAAGTATTAATAAAAAGCTCGAACCAAAGAGGTCACCTTAATATCAAAAAAAAAATTTTAATATTAATAACAGAAACTGTTCAACTATAGTATAAAGATTATAACTTAACAGATTCAAACAGTTTATAATAAAATTTAATAAGATAAATAGTAATTTATATTTTAAATTAGAGATAACAATTAATATTATATAAAACTATTAAGAATTATATTTATTTATTATTTATTAAAATTTATAAAAAAATTTCTAAAATGTATAAAAATACTTATAAATATATAAAAACACTTAATTTTTTTGAAATCAAAAAAATAATGTTTTTATAGATATTTTAGATATATAAATTATTATAATAAAGATTATTTTATTACTAATAAATACTATATATGATAGTATTAATATATATAAGAATTAAAAAATATAATAGATATAATAGATATAAAAGATATTGTAGATATTATAAAAATAATAAAAATAATAGAATTATAAAAATAATAGATATAATAAAAATAATAAATATAATAGAAATAATAGATTTTTAATATAATAATAAAAAACTAATTAGAATCAAATTATATGTTTAATAAAATTATTTAGAATCATCTCAGTAAGTTGAATCTAATGGTAATTATTGCATTCAATTTGATCTGATGAATTAAAAGTATGATCAAAAATATGTAAATCACTTAATGTCTACATTCTTTCTTACTTAATTTTGAACTTTATAAAATTAAAATAGAACATAATAGTCAGAACTTAAGAGACTAAAAATCATGAAGAACATAATAATATTGATCTTAAAAATTTATTTAACTCCTAGTTCATGAATGATATTATAGATTCTAATTGAAACTCTATAATAATAAATAGAAATTTTTCTTTTACTAAGATTATTGCTTGTTTTTATAATAAATTCTGCTATAGAACTTATGAGCTATAATTTAGGTAAAATATTATTAGTATGTATTGGAATTATTATCATTATAAATTATTTATAAACTTACTCGCTATAGTGACACAATATGTGATTTAGATAACTGATAGTGTTAATTTGTTATTTTACTTTAATAAATTTTGCTATAGAACTTACAAGCTATAGTGATACAGTGTGATTTAGATGACGTACTGTAGTTTGTATTAGAATTATGCCACACCATTTTGATTTTCTGTTTAACATAGAATAGCTCATAAAAGAGGAGGGTATAAAACAAGACGATAATTTTATTGGCTCTACAAATGTAAAAATATAAAAAGCTAATACTGCAATTTGATTGATTAATATAACTTTTTTCATATAAATTTTTAAAAAATAGAGAGGGTTATGTTAAACAAATAATCAAATTGGCTTGGCCTTATTATTATTTCTGATTTGACTAGAATAAATTCTACTATAGAACTTACTCTCTATAGTAACACCCAGTATGTGTTGTTATTTACTTTTAATAAATTTAAGCTTTGTAAGGCATTAAATCTATAAATCATGTTATCGATTTCATATGAACACAGTAAAACAATTTGGACAGCAAATTTCGCTAAAATTTGTTGAAATCTGCTGTCCGAATTTGGCGTACAAAATCGATATACTTACAACTTTTTAACTAATTCATGTACATCTGTTGCCCATTCATTACCAGACCTAATTTTTAATAATTTCTCTAAGTCAGCAATTGATTTTTCATATTTTTTCATTATATAATTAATTTCTCCTCTATATCTTAGTGCCATTTCATTATCTAATTCAATTTCCAGCAATCTAGAGAAATCTTCAAATGCTTTATCATATTTGCCCATAATAAAATATAATTTGCCTCGATAGCTTAATTCAAATAAATTATTTTTTTTTCTAATTATTTGGTTAATTCATCTGTTAAGCTAACAAGCATATTTTCATATCCATCCATGATAAAATAAACTTTTTCTTGGTATTCCAATGCTAATGTATTATTTTATTTGTTGTTAATATCTTCATTAGCCATTGCTATTAATTAAAAAATATAATATTGACGAGGTAAATTCTAAATAATTAATCGATTAAACCATTTTACCAGAATATTTAAATTTTTCATGACCAAAGTTCACTTCTATCGACCCGCCTTGCGATCTAAATCCAACACAAGGATATAGATAAATTTTCAAACCATCAGGTAGATAGCATGCAATTCCTTAAAATATGTTATAATCATTAAATTCTTTGCCTATTTGCTTTAAAAAAATAATAAAAATTTAAATTGCTAAAAATGATAATTACCTAAATTGACACCATTTTTAGTATAAAATACTGTCTTATTTATAAAATTTAAATAACATCCAACTGTATCACCAGTAGTATATGATGGTCCATATAACTCGACGCTTCCAGAATAAAAAGAATATCTATCGTCACCATGGCAACCACATCCCCACGATTCATTTTCCTCATATTCCCGTTCTAAGGGATTTTATAACATAGGTGTTAATCTAAAATGATGAGAAAAAAAAAACTGCCACTACCAGGCATGAGCATGTCGTTTATAAAATCTGATTCCATAAAGGAATCGTCTGTTTTATTATTGCTTTGTTTTGTGCAAGATCCGACTCCAATCATTCTATTAAGAAATAGAATTAAAATTTCAAGAACAAAGGAGATATTTATGAACGCAAAAATGATTATTAATTTTACCCATTTTTTCCTTTATCTATAATTTTAGTTTCAAAGTAAAATATCCCACACTTTGAAGGGATTGGATGATTTGCTCGAATTATAGTAGCTTTATAATCATCGGAATCTTAAAAAGTTTTTTTTTAATATATAATTCTAGATTAATTAAACTACCAACAAGTAACATTCACTAAATTGAGATGTTAGCTTAATTTAATTTATAATTTTCATCTTACTTGTGCAATCCACTTTAAGTCCATTTGAATTTATGTTAATAAATGGTGGTTTATTTCAATATCCCATGAAGATGCCATTTCTAAATCGTTCGTTAGGGTTAAAAATCACTTTAGTCTAGATGATTAGTAAAACCATCGTTATCGTAATACAAAAGAAATTTATGGAATTATTTATCTGTATGTGTGCATGCATGTACTACATACGTACCTAAGTACGGCTACACCCGGAAACTACCTCTCATAAGTCTGGTATAGCAATTTTATTTTAGCAACGGATAGGTTAAGCGATTAATAGCTAATGCCGATTTATGCTTAGTAAAATATAAAGTTTATTGCAGTTGCGCGTTTAAGAGGATTAAGGTGATTTGCAGTTACGAAAGAGGCAAACGGCTAAATGTATATGAAGATACAAGTATTAAGACGCTACAACTTATTTACTAACTATTCCCGGTATCCGTGTATGAAGACACGATTACACTCTAGGAATTGTCAATTGTATTGTTTATTTAATAAAGCGTTCGAGTTGTTCGTGCATGAAGACACGATTACTTCTTTATTAGTTTGTTAACTCTATTATGCGATTTTTAAAGCTATTTATGCATTTTACAACATTATGATCCTTTGTTATTACATATGTTAGCAATGCTTAGTTATTTATTATCTAACATTCCTACTATTTCTATCAATGTTTATATCTTTAAGTAGAATTAGTAGTTATTATAAAAACTAATATTACGACTTGAACTATTATTTCTACTAGAATTAACTAGAACCATTTTGACACTATGTTATAACAGCATAGTTAAAAATCCTCTGATTGGCTAAATAGCAATAAATAGAAACAATATAAAAAATTATCCAATCCGATTTTGGATCTGTGAAACTCAGATCGAAATTGTATTATAATATTGTTTCTAATTGATTGTCATTTAGCCAATCATAGGATTTTTAACCATTCTGCTTATTACAGTATTAACGTTATATACGGATTATGCCGAAATCGCAAACTCAGTCGAATTGGCCAGAAAATCAAAAGGTGATGTTACACGATTGATTTTACACACGGTGTGAAACACATAAAAAAATCATTTTACAATACCTGAACAATCTTGATCAGTCCGCTAGTAGATGTTATGATTATAATCATAACATCTACTAGCGGACTGATCAAGATTGTTCAGGTATTGTAAAATGATTTTTTTATGTGTTTCACACCGTGTGTAAAATCAATCGTGTAACATCACCTTTTGATTTTCTGGCCAATTCGACTGAGTTTGCGATTTCGGCATAATCCGTATATAACGTTAATACTGTAATAAGCAGAATGGTTAAAAATCCTATGATTGGCTAAATGACAATCAATTAGAAACAATATTATAATACAATTTCGATCTGAGTTTCACAGATCCAAAATCGGATTGGATAATTTTTTATATTGTTTCTATTTATTGCTATTTAGCCAATCAGAGGATTTTTAACTATGCTGTTATAACATAGTGTCAAAATGGTTCTAGTTAATTCTAGTAGAAATAATAGTTCAAGTCGTAATATTAGTTTTTATAATAACTACTAATTCTACTTAAAGATATAAACATTGATAGAAATAGTAGGAATGTTAGATAATAAATAACTAAGCATTGCTAACATATGTAATAACAAAGGATCATAATGTTGTAAAATGCATAAATAGCTTTAAAAATCGCATAATAGAGTTAACAAACTAATAAAGAAGTAATCGTGTCTTCATGCACGAACAACTCGAACGCTTTATTAAATAAACAATACAATTGACAATTCCTAGAGTGTAATCGTGTCTTCATACACGGATACCGGGAATAGTTAGTAAATAAGTTGTAGCGTCTTAATACTTGTATCTTCATATACATTTAGCCGTTTGCCTCTTTCGTAACTGCAAATCACCTTAATCCTCTTAAACGCGCAACTGCAATAAACTTTATATTTTACTAAGCATAAATCGGCATTAGCTATTAATCGCTTAACCTATCCGTTGCTAAAATAAAATTGCTATACCAGACTTATGAGAGGTAGTTTCCGGGTGTAGCCGTACTTAGGTACGTATGTAGTACATGCATGCACACATACAGATAAATAATTCCATAAATTTCTTTTGTATTACGATAACGATGGTTTTACTAATCATCTAGACTAAAGTGATTTTTAACCCTAACGAACGATTTAGAAATGGCATCTTCATGGGATATTGAAATAAACCACCATTTATTAACATAAATTCAAATGGACTTAAAGTGGATTGCACAAGTAAGATGAAAATTATAAATTAAATTAAGCTAACATCTCAATTTAGTGAATGTTACTTGTTGGTAGTTTAATTAATCTAGAATTATATATTAAAAAAAAACTTTTTAAGATTCCGATGATTATAAAGCTACTATAATTCGAGCAAATCATCCAATCCCTTCAAAGTGTGGGATATTTTACTTTGAAACTAAAATTATAGATAAAGGAAAAAATGGGTAAAATTAATAATCATTTTTGCGTTCATAAATATCTCCTTTGTTCTTGAAATTTTAATTCTATTTCTTAATAGAATGATTGGAGTCGGATCTTGCACAAAACAAAGCAATAATAAAACAGACGATTCCTTTATGGAATCAGATTTTATAAACGACATGCTCATGCCTGGTAGTGGCAGTTTTTTTTTTCTCATCATTTTAGATTAACACCTATGTTATAAAATCCCTTAGAACGGGAATATGAGGAAAATGAATCGTGGGGATGTGGTTGCCATGGTGACGATAGATATTCTTTTTATTCTGGAAGCGTCGAGTTATATGGACCATCATATACTACTGGTGATACAGTTGGATGTTATTTAAATTTTATAAATAAGACAGTATTTTATACTAAAAATGGTGTCAATTTAGGTAATTATCATTTTTAGCAATTTAAATTTTTATTATTTTTTTAAAGCAAATAGGCAAAGAATTTAATGATTATAACATATTTTAAGGAATTGCATGCTATCTACCTGATGGTTTGAAAATTTATCTATATCCTTGTGTTGGATTTAGATCGCAAGGCGGGTCGATAGAAGTGAACTTTGGTCATGAAAAATTTAAATATTCTGGTAAAATGGTTTAATCGATTAATTATTTAGAATTTACCTCGTCAATATTATATTTTTTAATTAATAGCAATGGCTAATGAAGATATTAACAACAAATAAAATAATACATTAGCATTGGAATACCAAGAAAAAGTTTATTTTATCATGGATGGATATGAAAATATGCTTGTTAGCTTAACAGATGAATTAACCAAATAATTAGAAAAAAAAATAATTTATTTGAATTAAGCTATCGAGGCAAATTATATTTTATTATGGGCAAATATGATAAAGCATTTGAAGATTTCTCTAGATTGCTGGAAATTGAATTAGATAATGAAATGGCACTAAGATATAGAGGAGAAATTAATTATATAATGAAAAAATATGAAAAATCAATTGCTGACTTAGAGAAATTATTAAAAATTAGGTCTGGTAATGAATGGGCAACAGATGTACATGAATTAGTTAAAAAGTTGTAAGTATATCGATTTTGTACGCCAAATTCGGACAGCAGATTTCAACAAATTTTAGCGAAATTTGCTGTCCAAATTGTTTTACTGTGTTCATATGAAATCGATAACATGATTTATAGATTTAATGCCTTACAAAGCTTAAATTTATTAAAAGTAAATAACAACACATACTGGGTGTTACTATAGAGAGTAAGTTCTATAGTAGAATTTATTCTAGTCAAATCAGAAATAATAATAAGGCCAAGCCAATTTGATTATTTGTTTAACATAACCCTCTCTATTTTTTAAAAATTTATATGAAAAAAGTTATATTAATCAATCAAATTGCAGTATTAGCTTTTTATATTTTTACATTTGTAGAGCCAATAAAATTATCGTCTTGTTTTATACCCTCCTCTTTTATGAGCTATTCTATGTTAAACAGAAAATCAAAATGGTGTGGCATAATTCTAATACAAACTACAGTACGTCATCTAAATCACACTGTATCACTATAGCTTGTAAGTTCTATAGCAAAATTTATTAAAGTAAAATAACAAATTAACACTATCAGTTATCTAAATCACATATTGTGTCACTATAGCGAGTAAGTTTATAAATAATTTATAATGATAATAATTCCAATACATACTAATAATATTTTACCTAAATTATAGCTCATAAGTTCTATAGCAGAATTTATTATAAAAACAAGCAATAATCTTAGTAAAAGAAAAATTTCTATTTATTATTATAGAGTTTCAATTAGAATCTATAATATCATTCATGAACTAGGAGTTAAATAAATTTTTAAGATCAATATTATTATGTTCTTCATGATTTTTAGTCTCTTAAGTTCTGACTATTATGTTCTATTTTAATTTTATAAAGTTCAAAATTAAGTAAGAAAGAATGTAGACATTAAGTGATTTACATATTTTTGATCATACTTTTAATTCATCAGATCAAATTGAATGCAATAATTACCATTAGATTCAACTTACTGAGATGATTCTAAATAATTTTATTAAACATATAATTTGATTCTAATTAGTTTTTTATTATTATATTAAAAATCTATTATTTCTATTATATTTATTATTTTTATTATATCTATTATTTTTATAATTCTATTATTTTTATTATTTTTATAATATCTACAATATCTTTTATATCTATTATATCTATTATATTTTTTAATTCTTATATATATTAATACTATCATATATAGTATTTATTAGTAATAAAATAATCTTTATTATAATAATTTATATATCTAAAATATCTATAAAAACATTATTTTTTTGATTTCAAAAAAATTAAGTGTTTTTATATATTTATAAGTATTTTTATACATTTTAGAAATTTTTTTATAAATTTTAATAAATAATAAATAAATATAATTCTTAATAGTTTTATATAATATTAATTGTTATCTCTAATTTAAAATATAAATTACTATTTATCTTATTAAATTTTATTATAAACTGTTTGAATCTGTTAAGTTATAATCTTTATACTATAGTTGAACAGTTTCTGTTATTAATATTAAAATTTTTTTTTTGATATTAAGGTGACCTCTTTGGTTCGAGCTTTTTATTAATACTTATAGTGGGTACATATTTTATATAGACATATCTATAATGAACTATTAGATGAGTGTACAACTGGCTACATATGTAACTTTTCTATATTACCTATTTAAGGAGTTTGCCTAAGGGTTTCCCACCAGTTGCTGTACCTAACACCCCTGTTTAGATGTTCTATTTAAAGCCTCTGATCTAACCCTAGTATTAATTTCACCAGGTCACAGACTCAGATCTATTCACATTCGACTATAAGATTATAATCCTTAGACTATTTTTATCCTTGAGGTAAACCTACCAGAGCGAATGTATTGCCTTTTACCACTAATCTGGTTTGATGTTATGGCTGAGACCAACACTTGCAGTCAGGGTTACCTCTTAAACTGCTATTACCTTTGTAAAGTTCATCCAAACCCTGGTATTAATCTTTCTGACTTCTTCTCCATCATCCTCTACTAGCTGCAACTCAGAACTAACTAACTCCCAGACTCCCAATCCAGATGACCTGGTATGGTATACTTATGTATTCTTTTTTTCTGGTGATTCTGGCAGCCTGGTTGGTCATATGCTCCTCTATACATCTTTGTCATTTAGTTTATCTGACAGTTCCTATGAAGATGTTTTATGGGCTTTCATCAGTCCAATGGCATCATCAAAAGTTTGTGCTACTTTTTTACTCAGAATTTCCAAGTGAGTTTTGTCTCTTCGGTTTTTTAGCCTTCTACACCCAGTGGTCTTATTGTGGATTTTTACTGAAGCCTTATATGACATTGGTTTTTAACATTTCTCTATATATATATACTGTATAAGTTACACTTTACATAGATGCCCCAAGCTTTCAATGTTAGATAAAATCTGACTTGATGTATCTAAGATTACAGATGCCCAAAACTCAACTGATTAACAAGAGACAGTTACCATAACATAGGTATAATTTCCAAAATTCATTGTCTATGGGAATTGAACCTTAGACCTGCCACTTGAGGGTTGACAATCTATTCACTTCACTAGGTCAGCATACCCCTTTATTGATATTAAAATAAAAATCCTTTAATTTAATAGCATCTAGATTATAATCTAAATTTTTTAATCAAGATTCTTTTAATATTAAATAAAGATTAATTTAAATATCTTACTAATTATTAGTTAAAATAAATTTTTATAAGAAATATACTAATAAAATAAATATTAATCTATTAAATAAATAATTAAAACTAATAAAATAATTTATAAATTATTTTAAAAATACTAAAAAAATGTAAAATATAATATAAAGCTAAAAATAAATATATAATAAAAAAATAAAATTCTATTACAATATTTATATAATTAAGCAAAATTTGAAAATTAAAAAAATTAGATACAAAAGTTATAAAAATGATTAGAAATAAAAGAGATACTAAAAAATATTTAAAAAAACAAGACAAAAAAGAAAAACAAATAAAATAAGAAGTATATAAAAGGTAATTAAAAAGATAATAATTATAATAACAAGCAAACATATATCTAATAGTATACAATACAGTAACAAATTAAAGAAGCAACCAAAAAAAAATAATAACAAAAAAAAAACATTATAAAGTTTCAAAGTTAATTAAATATACAAAAACAAAAAAACTAAAAAATAACAAAAAAAAATAAAGTAAAATAAAAAAAAAATTAAAAGTACTAAGCAAAATAAAAATACAAAACTACTAAAACTATAAAAACAATAGTTAAATAACTGAATAGAAGACATAAAGAATTGGCAGAAATTATTACAAAAAAAAAATAAAATAAAACCAATTTGCAAAAAACAAATAGAAAAAAATATAGATAAAAAATATAAAATAATTAAGATAAATTAAAAGAAAATATTAACTAGTTTTTTAAAAAATCTTACAAAAAATAATACTTAACAGATTTATCAAACAAGAAAAAAAAGAGACAAATCTAATAATAGAATCAAATTTAGTTAAAACAAATATAGTAGAACATTATAAGAAATATTTTAAAAAAGAAATACTAAATTAAAATAGATACTAAAAAAATGAAAAAATGTATACAACAATAAGAATACATTAAAGAGAAATACTACAAAAAAGTTGAAAAAAAAATTAAAAAGAAAGATAGAAAGAAGTACTAAGAAAATAAAAAACTGAAACAACTCTTAATATATTAAATATAAGATATATACTAATCAAACAAATAAAAAGAAAATATAAGAAATGTTTAGAATTTTTGCAAATTTATGTTTAGAAACAGATGAAATACCAATACCAAAAGATATAAAATAAAGATATAGTCTAAACAATATATAATCAATAGCTCAAATTGAAATATTTAAAAAGGTTATAACAAAAGTAATAACAAAAAAGCTTACTAAAGTATTTATAAAAAAAACTTAAAAAACTAAATTATATGAATATAAAGACTTATCTTGAATTTATACTATCTGGTATCAGTTTATATCTCTTTGTATAACCAAAATTATATAGATGCCTATAACCTGTTAGCTATTTTAGTATAACTATAATTACAAATAACTTATTTTAATTAATCAACAAAAAACAATTGTTATAATATAAATAACTATTCAAATTTTTATTATTAATAGACTTTGAACTTATTACCTGCTACTTGATGAATTACAACTTATTTACTTTACTAAAAGCTTTCAAAAAATATAAGATTTTTACAAAGATTTTTTTTTAAATATTAAAATAAGTACTTACAACTTAGAATTTTATTAATAGTACATTCAGCTATTGATTGTATTACAACTACAAAAGGCAACTATAGAAAAAGTGTACAACTAACTACTTATACAACTTTAGTTATTATTTAATTTAAGTAGTTTGTCTAAGATTCTACACTAGTTGCTATACCTGGAACCTGCTTATAAGTTTTTTATTTAAACACTCTAGTTCTTATATTTACCTAATTCACTATATTTACCAAGATGCCCTAATTGATACTGGTGCAAATATATTATGATTACTAAGTTTTTAAGACAATTGTTTATATAAGAACCTTTAACCTTATACTAAATTTTTCAGATCTTTTGTATTTTATTTTTACAGCTGATTTAATAGTACTATAGCCAAGACCAACACTTACATTAAATCATTATGCTTTTGTAGAGTTCACCTTAACTCCAATACTTATTTCACAACATATCTCTACTACTTTGATATTCAAATTAAGTTCTATCAAGCTTTTAGTCCAAATAGCTCAAAAAGGTAAATACAACTATACTTTTGTTTATATGTTCTCTGACATATAACTTTTTTTAAAAAAACAGATCCTAGCAGTCTAGCTAATTATAATAGCTTCTTTCTAAAGACTGACTTGTTTTTACTCAGCTTCACAGATTCTAGATCATTTTATCAGCTAGTCTTTACAATAGCACTTTTAAAAGTTTAGATTATCTCTTTACTCAGATCTTTCAAGTAAGCTTCTGTTTTTCTAGTTTCTGTAATTTATCTAGCTACAAAAACTTATTATAGGTTTATATAATTTGATATTAGTTTGTATTTCTTTATACAAGGTTATATGATCTTTTAGTCATACTGGTATAATACAAATAACAGGTATCTGATCCTAAATACATCTATGTGCCCACTGGCAAATTTGGGCTTGTATTGTAATAGAATTTATTTTTTTTCCTATATTAGTATATATTTATTTTTAGCTCTATATTATATTTTATCATTTTCCTAATATTTTTACATAGTTTATAGATTAATTTATTAGTTTTAATCACCTATTTAATAGGTTAATATTTATTTTATTAGTAGATTTCTTATAGTATTTTATTATAGT
>CAJVQA010005853.1:0-15584 GCA_910591915.1 Cetraspora pellucida
TCCAACCTTGGACTTACTGATCTTTATTCAGTTAAAAATAGTATAGACCAAGAAGAAACTATAACTCCCTTATTTTGGAGAATCTATTATAATCCCTTAATCAATAGAATGGCATCACAATTTTTAGGATACTCGTTGTCAACATCCTAGAAAACTAACTTATATTCATCTTAAACTCAAGACTTAAAAACAACTATATTAGTTCTTGCCTACATAGATGATACCCTTTGGATTGCAAAATTCAAAGATGAACTCAACCTAATAACCAAAACTGCTACTTCCTTTTACTATATAGCTAATATCCAAATTAATCCAACTAAGTTTATCTTAGCTACAAATTCTTCTACTTCCTCTTTATGGTTTTTTGGATCACTAATTTATTCTATTTCTAAAAACTAACCATTCAAGTTTCTTGGATGTTGGTTTACACTCAACAACAAACATTCTCAAGTCATCAAACTGATAAAAGAAGAGGCCTTTAGCCTCATTAATATAGTCAATACAAAGAAAATCACTAACAAACAAATTGTTTATATTATTAATACAGTTATTATCCCAACTTTAGAATACAGACTTCATAATATAATTCTTCCTCGCACTGTATGCAACCAAATCTTATCTAAATACCTTACTGTAACTAAACACAAATTTCATCTTTCTAGATCCATACCAAACAGTACAATGCTTAATCCATTTTTATACAATATATATAATATCTGGAATATCCAATTTCAATACCATATCTCTAACTATCTTCAATAAATTAAAAATCCTAATCTTCTTGATATTACAACTTGAATTAGACTCCAACAGTTACAAAACAACCTATAGTCTCCTATTAGCATACTACATCACCCTAAACCCACTATAGATGGTCCTAATAGACATTTATTAAATTTTAAAGTTATCCAACTCCTTTCTTACCTCGGGTTAATCATCTTGGTTAATTCTAACTTGACTTGGCCTCATACAATTAGTAATAGTGTTCAATCACTAGAGTCCATTCTATCATAGCATCCAAAATATTCAACTTTTAAAAAGCAACTTAGACAATCAAACATTATATATCTTGAACAACTATGCACTGCAGATAATAGCACTTTACTTGATTGGAAACATCTCTTATCAAGATTATTATACCTACCTAAAGGCAGAAAACCCTTCTGGTTTTCTTACTTAGAAGATACAATTTTAGCATACTCTTATTATTGAAATATTATCAATCACTAAGCCACAACCTATATGCTTATTATACTATTAACACATCCAAAAAACTTACTAAATCTAAACTTTGGTTACTCTTTTATCACAATAATGAAATTATTATTAGGAAAATATGAAAATATTTTCCATTATTTAACTACTACTCTATTACACAATGAACCTCTGATATTGACTTAAACTATACAAGATTTTATTCTTTACCTCCTGTCAGCTACAAACAATATACAGGATG
The DNA here is from genome assembly GCA_910591915.1 of Cetraspora pellucida. Lineage (NCBI taxonomy): Eukaryota > Fungi > Glomeromycota > Glomeromycetes > Diversisporales > Gigasporaceae > Cetraspora > Cetraspora pellucida. The sequence goes on from CAJVQA010005853.1 coordinate 1,457, forward strand.
CTATTTTAATTCTCATAAAATTAACCAAATTTGTATCGTTGAAGTTTCTGCAATTATTTCTGCACAATTTCTTGGCAAAACTAACTCAAAGCACCAACTTAATCTCAATGCTAATTACTTGGACCTTATCTGTTCTACAGCTGTCAAGCATCCAATTTACATCTCTTTTTCACCTAACATTCTTATTACCAACTCTATCACTTCTGAAATCTTTACTTCAAGCAAATCTACTGACAAACTTATATCTATTTCATATCATAACCTCTCTTACCAGCAACTATTTTTCTATACTGATAGTTCTGTAATTGATATTAGTACTGACCAATACACAATGAGCATCGGTTGAATCCAAGTTGATAATAACAACCAAATTACTAATTCTTTCTCTGCTAAAATCAAATTCTGGTCTTCCTCTTACAAAGCAAAACTATTCTCAATTATTACTGCAATTTCAACTGCTTCTCAAAACTGTATTATTAACATCTTTACAGACTCTCAATCAGTAATCTTCAAATTTAACAATCTTTAACTTAAGCCAATTCACCCTAACAAGTTACTTAAATTTAACTCATGGCCAATTTGGCACACTTTTCTAAACATTATCAAATTATATAAACTACAAATTACTTTTTACAAAGTACAGACTCATTCAGACAACCATCTTAATAAACAAGCAGACTCTCTCACTAAACAACACCCACTGTCACCACTTCTTTCATTTAACTACACAAATCTCTATAACCCTTATTATATTCTTCAATGGAAACATCATTATATAGAACTTTCTACAAGGCACTTCATTAAACAAATTTGTAAAGCTTACATCTTAGCTATATGGGCATCATAAAAATAAAACAGCAAATGGTCATACTTCAACCAAGATATTAACTGAAGGTCTACTTGGCTCTACTTCAATCACAATCAAAAACTCTCATACAATATTACCAACTTTAGACATAATCAACTAATATCTTTTAAAACAAAAATTCTTCTTAATGAGTGGCCAATATACTTATTATATTATACTATTTATCCAAGCCAATATCCAGATACTATTTGTTTCTTTATAACCTACCTAATTCTTATTCCTACTGGTATACTTGTGCTAATTTATCTTTACTTGATCAAATTATCCAAACCTCTACTAACCAAATTATCTCTAATAACTTGCCTGATCTTGACACTCACTATAAACATAACTTAATTAACAAAATTCTCCATCATCTAGCTCTTAACTCTCTATATACATTATCTAATACTTACTACCCCAATCTTACTCTTAAAGGACTTATTCCAAAGTCTCTTATATCAACAATTCAAAACTCTGACATTTCATACAAAATGGCTTCTCAAGTTATTATTAATATTCTCCTTAATATTAATGAACAATCATATAAGCAACTATGGAAAACATACTGTATTCATTTCTCTAATTGGAAAAACCAACAAAACAAACCCTGATCTCAACCAATTAACCAAACTTTAAATCATCCAATCCAACAAGAAAACTTATATAGCCTCAAAGAGATTACACTTACTCATAGCTTTGCGGACTTCCTGATCAATTACATTTTTACTCAAATACATGTCCTTCTATTGGCCAAGCAATTCACAAAATTAACATTTGGTCCATCCTATGAATCAAATATAGCATATCATTAAATTATATATTAAATATCCAAATCTAGGTGAGCTTTGACTACTCTAGTAGGTTTAGATTGCAGATAAAATAGTCTGAGCTTTTATTCTTGCATGTAATTTTCAATTTATTTGTTTTATACAAATAGTAGTAGCTATATAGTTAGCAGTTTAATAGTTAGCCCTGACTGCAAGTGTTGGCCTTGGCCATAGCATATATATATGTAACTATTTTAAATTATTAATAAAGATATAAGCAAGGCCTTACCTTAATACCAAAAAAAAAAAATAATAATATCATATTTTTTAATTATATATCTGAGTGTATGTATATATTGCATCTATATGCATAATGAATTTATATATGAAAAATAATCTAAATTTGATGAATAAGTTATACAGACCAATTAAACTCTAGATTTTATAGAAAAATCTTATTTAAAATACTATATAAACTATGCACTTCATGATTTCATTATTCTGTTCCTGATATATAAAAATATAATAAAGTAGATTTTATTTTTAATAGATTAAATAGCATTAAAAAAGATTAATAATAAATTCTTAGTAACTTACTAGATAATATATAATTAGTTTTAGATAATAGAAAGAAATATATAATATTATATGCTATTATATAAGTAGAATTAAATAGTTTATAGAATTTATTAAATTGATTAAAGATAAAATAATTATTATTATTGTATTAATAATACATTGCAAGAAGTTATTATTTAAAAGCTTTTGTATTCTTTATTAGATAACATAGAAGTGCTTAACTTGTACAATAATAGATATTTATCTATTAGATATGTAAGTATATATGTATATGTTTAGTCAGGTTAGCAATAATTATTGTTATGTTTTAAGTCTATTTTTTCTTTATTAGATTTAATAGTTAATTTCCAAATTTAGATAACCATCAAGAAGAATTATAACAATTAACTTATACATTTAATTTTGTTTATAGAAGTAATATCAAATATTAATCTCTAGAGTCAATAACATAGCAGTTATGCTTCAAAGTCATAAATCACAAAATTGCCAATTCAAATCCTAGTGATGACAATTGTAGAAATGCATTTTCAAAATAAGAAAATGCAACACCATAGAACTAAAGATCCGAGACATCTAACAGATAGACTTATTTCTAGAAATAACAAGTAATGTGCAATTGAAAGGCCACATGGTGATGAACATAAGTTAGAGCCTGATTCAGAATAACTGAAGTCATGAGACATAATGTAAGACTAAAAGTCTGACAATGAGAGATACTATATAAACTTATAGTGATAGCTAGTTTTAGACTAAGCTTGGCAAAACCTTCTAATACTAGCAGGAATCAGTGCAATGAATCACTTCTAAAAAGTTTAAAAGCACAGACTAAAGAAGGTTGATATTCAGCAACCAGAGACATTTGAGAACATTAGTTTAAGAATATAGGAGCATAAATAACCTCAGCAAGATTATCAAAGAGTAAAAAAAAAATATATATATCAAATATTATGCATTACTTGTTAAATAGTTATATTTAATACTTTGTTTAAATTTTATAAAATTTTTTTTAACTTTTAAAGTTATAGATTAATTAAAAATTGCACAAACTGAATATACTTTTACTGTATATTCTGATGAAATGCAAAAAAAATATATACAGTTTGATTATTTATTAGCATTATTTGAATATATTAGTTCTTCTAATTATTTACTTGAACAATCTAATGTTATCATAAATAATTCTATTATTTCATTAACTGTATCAGAAAATAACTTAACTAATAATGATTTAATTATTTCATCATTATCTAAAAATGTTAAAACAAATAATAAATAACCATTATCCAAAAATAATACTAATTATAATAACAGAATATAGAGTGATTTAAAAGTTAAATTATTGCTTTCATATTTATCAGAGAATTTTTCTAATTATCATAAAAATAAATAAAAATTTTATGCAACTGCTGCTTTGCATCTAGGTAGTAAAACAAGTGCACAAGTTTGTGAAAAATTACAATCTCTTGTTAAGAAATTTTCTAAAGAAAACAAAGAAGAAACAGAAAAAGAAACATCTAAATGCTATATTTTTATTTAATGAATAAAAATTTTGGCAACCATGAAAATGTTCATTCTAAATCTTTAATTGATAGTACTAGAAAGATATAGTATTTTATTTTTTTAGAACTAATTTTAACAAAATATTATGTTTATTAAAACTTTAATATTTTAATTAAAAATTTAATATTATATTAATACTAATATAAAATCAGTTCAGTATAGAAAAAAAAAATTAAATGATGATAATTTATCATATCTCAAATCTGTAGCAGCTATTAATGAAAGTAAAAAAATATCAGCTAAAAAAATATAAAATAATGAATATACTAAAATTAAGCATAAAAGGCTTAAATTAGATAGAGAAAAATTTGAAGCTCAAATTAAGGTTTAATATAAAAAAATAGAATAAGAAAAGTATAAAAAAAATAAAAGAATTGAATTAGAAAAATTTAAAATTGAATTAGAAACAAAAAAAACTTTGAGCTAATGTTAAAAGAAATGGAATTCAAATTAAAAAAAATAGAATTAAAGTACAAATATAATAAATAATTATATAAAATATTTTACTATATATAAGAAATAATTTTTTATTTTCTATTAAATAAAATATATATGTATTATCTCTTTTATATATTTAGGAATAATTATATATTAAAAAAATAAAGATGCAAATCATTTACTTTTTCTAACAATTACTTATACCAAATTTTCTCTAAACATAATTACACTTTTCTTAATTTTTTATTAAGTAAACCTACTTTGGCTGTCTAAGTAAATTGTTCTTAACAAAATTTTACATATAGGTGGTCCAGTTTTATATCCTTATAGGCTTTAACTACAGAAATATAATTAAACTTTGTAATTTTCTTCTTTCTACAAAAACTTAAAAGTTTATTAAGTAAATTATAGTTGTTACATAGAGTGTGGTGACCTAGTAAAGTGGTCAGGTTGTCAATCCCTCAAGTGGTAGATTGGGTGTTTAAATTCCATCAACAGCAAAAATTTGGATAATTACTTATGTAATATTCATATTACAGTAACTGTTACTAACGATTGGGTTAGGATATCTGTAATAGCAGTTGCACCAGCATGACTGGCAGGTCATGGGGCATTTGTATAAGTATGGCATTACATAAAGAAATGCAAACTGACAAATCGGGCAGTGCAAGCACTAGATAAGTCCTTGTGGCTGTATAAGTCTATTGAAATTGGGTAACAAGAAGTCTATTTGGAAAGACCTAAGTAGAGAGGTAGCTGGATTTTCAATGGCCTTACTGTAAAGGCTAGCTCAGGAAAACAGATACCAAGGTCATAGTATTTGGTCATAGTAGCCAGACAGGCAAGAACCTCTGGGTTGAAAGGCTCAGAGGTACTACCAACCAGGCCACCAAAACAAATCAGAAGAAAAAAATATCAAGCTGACCCAATATATCAATAGACTAGTTATAGTTCTATACAGGCTATCTGGATTTGAAGTTTAGTAAAAAGTCTAGACAAAAGGCAGGAGTATACTAAAGTACTGAGGTTATATTGTGAAGTAGATGCTGGAGTCTAAGTAAACTCTACAAGGGCATAGTGATTTAATGGTTAGCTCTAACTGCAAGTGTTGGTTCTGCCATAGCAATATTAGATCAGCTGTAAAAATAGGTACAGAAGGCTCTGGAAGGTTTACCTTGAGAATAAATTAGTTCTAAGGTTGAGGATGATGATCTGGTACATCTGAGATGACCAGTAATGTTAATACAGGTTACAGGTTCAGAGGGTTTAAAGTGGAACACCCAAGCAGGAGTATTAGGTATGGCAATTAGTAAAGAACTTTCAAGCAGACTTCTTAAATAGGTAATATAGAAAAGTTATATGTGTAGCCAATTGTATGCTCTCCTGTAGTAGTTCATTGAATCACAATACTGATAAGTGATTAATAAAAGTCAAAAAGACCAAAAAGGTCACCTTAATAAAAAATAAAAAATAAAAAAAAAATTATAGTTGTTACATAGAACAAACTTGTTTAGTTTACTCTAACCATTATTTTGATACATTATATACTATAAACAGTCTAATATTAACAATTATACAGTAAATTACTTCAAAACTCTTTTGAAAACTATACTTTACTTTTGCAAAAAAAAATTTTCTATTTTTTTGAGAAATTCTGGTCCTCTAGGACACTTCAGACCTGCAGATCTAAATTACTAATCAATATTATTAATCTATTTATATAAATCTAACTTTATTTTCTTTATTTTTAAATTTTACCAATTATGTCTTAACTAAATTACAAAACTCTTATTATATGATAATCATATTAATCACTTAGGTATTATACTGAGTGCTAGAGGCCTGTATTGGGTCCCGCAGCCCAGCCCGCAAATTTTTGCGGGCCGGGCCGGGCCTGAAGCAAAATTTTATAATTGCGGGCCGGGCCGGGCCGAAAAATTTGCAAAATTTTATAATTGCAGGCCAGTGCAGGCCTAAAAATTTGTAAAATTATATAAGAAATTTTTGCAGGCCGGGCCGGGCCGGGCCGGGCCGGGCCGGGCTAAAGAAAAAATTTGACATATGCAGGCCGGGCTGGGCTGGCAAAAAAATTGTAACCCTAAATGCGGGCCGGGCCGGGCCTAAAAAAAATTTTTAATCCTAATTGCGGGCTGGGCTGGGCCTTAAAAATAAGCAATTTGCAGGCCCCTACTAAGTGCTACCTTAAACATCACATCTTTTTATTTGGTACATCTCTTATTTGTCACACCTTTTAGTCATCATGCCCCCTTATTTGTTACATCCCAATTTTGAAAATAGCTCTAAAAAATACCCACTTTAATTAATTCTTAGGAACCAGATTCTTATAATATTAACTACTATTATTCTAAATATAAAGACAGATATGAAGTTGGACTCTAAAAAAATAAACCTCAAGCATTACGTGTTCTACTAGTCTTTGCTAAACCTGATATTTGTGATGAAAAAAAACAACATTACTATTTTAAAGTTCCTCTTCAATCTGCTATTGCAATCTGCTATTGTGGCAAGTTTCATATAAGTTTTATCTTTAAACATTACAAAATTAGTCATCTAACAACAATTAATTAATCTTCAAATTTAGCTCAAACTTAAATTAGAACTACTATCTCTGCACAAAGTTTTAAATAATCAGATAAACTACCTAACTAACAATTTCTAAATTAACAGACCAAACATAATCTTTACTTGTCTTTTTTGTACATGTTTTTTTTTCAAATTTTCAAACAAACCTATTATAATTGCTTACTCTCAATACTATTATACCTGTTTTCTTTGTAAAGTCAAAAATATTCAATATGTCTTTACAAATAACTAACATAATCATGTACCAGATAACATAATAACATGCATTTTTAAAGGCTCTTTAATCTATCAATATTGTATATCAAAGATTTCAAATTTTGAATTAAAACTTTTTTACTTAACTTTATTGAATTCAGATCATAAAAAAATTGTTATTCTCTATAGACTTAGTACCATGTTGGCAAAAGAAAAAATCCAACTTTATAACTTAATTTTTTCTAAAAAATCTAATTCTCAACAATTTACAAAACAACAAAGACAAAAACAAAAACAAATTATTAGAGATACTTCTAATAACCTTAATTGGTTTAAAAAATATCCAATAACTGACAAAATGAAACATCATATTCATTTTAATAACAAACTAGTTTTACAAATTCTCAACTTTATCAAACCACATCTTATCAATATATATCCTGATAAAATTACTGAACAAGCAACTGAAGACAAACCAGCATCTAAGTTTAACTATATGTACTTAGTTAAAACTTTAGCTAAACTTCATCCTAAGTTTTTAACAGATCTTATATATAAAAACAATTTATCTATAGACAAATCTTTTTTTATTCTATTTGAATTGATTTACTTAACTCTTATTGCACTACTTAAGAAATTACTACTATTTTTTTTACTTATCTTAACTATTCTAAAATTTTTACTTTATACAGTTCAATTCTACCTTATACCACCTCTAACAGAACATAAATTGCACTTAATCTAGTCTATTTGCATCTTATTTTTTATGACAAATATAAAACCATCAATGCAAAAAAATTTAATAAAGGTCTTAAACTTCATCCTATCTACTTTAGACTCTACTATAATATTAGTAAAGATAGTGTTAACCAACCTCTTTTCAAAATACAAAATGATGATAAATTCAGCATTAATATTTCTCTTAATATATCTAAACAATATTTCCTTTAAACATTTTAAATTCTTTTTCTTAATAACTATCTAACAGAATTTAAATTATGATTTGAAAAATTCATTAATATCTATAAATACCAATTTATCAAAATCAACAAACAAAAAACCTTCAACTTCATTAAATATCAAATTGCTCTTAAACTCTCTAATATATGTAAAGCTCTCCTACCTTAGCAATTTACTATTAACTCTATTGATTTATTATATGAACATTCTCAATAATAGTTTAAAGCAGCACTTTATCATATCTATATCTGCACTATAACAAATTGCACCACACTTTTTAAAGATACTGAACATGATGTTAAAAACCTATCTACTTTTTTTTTAAAGAATCATTCAAACATTTTTCTGCATCTATTAACTCAAACTCCTCTTCAAGTTCTAAGCCCAAATACCTATATTCAATTCTGAATATCTTCATATTTAGATATAATAATAATTTTCCTTCTACTTTTTAAAAACTTACATCAATTACTTATTTATGACAACTTGCAAATAAAGCTAAAGAAAAATTATTAGAAGAAAACAAACTTAACAAAGCAAAAGATTCTGATTATAGTTATAAAAGTTACTATTTTTATATATATTTTAATGCATATCTAAAAGCAGCTGCTATTAATAATTAAATTAACAATCTTTACTTTCAACAAATAATTAATAAAATTGTATTTAAATCAGTTAATATTTATTACTTAGCCAGAGTAATCACCTATATTTATATTCTTAAATCTCTCAACAAACTATCTATCTCATATATTAGAAAAGCTTATAAAGAATATTTCTATTTAGAAGCAGAGAAAACTTTGCTCTTAAAATTCAAAATATAATTTAAAGCTTCTAAAATTAGCACTAACTTCTTCAAACCCAAATCCAACCCAACTACTACAATTAAAGCATCTGATATAAATGAACTAAAAGAAACAAACCAAACTTCATTAAACTTCTTAACAATTGCTAATAATGACATAATTATGTCTAACTCTAACACAAATTAAAAAACTTTTAATATTAACCAAGATACTGAAAATTCTATTCCTGAACTAAATCTAAACCAAAACTCTGCTACTTTACTTTCAATAACTTTTTATAGCCTTTTTCAATAATTTTTTCTGTAGAATTTATAAATACAGCTATTGCTTCTAAGATAATGATATTTTCTACATCTAGTAGACCATTTTTAAAAGAGAATAATGTAAGTAGACAGATAGATAAGTCTATTTATGCTGAGAACCAAAATAATGACAGTCAGACCCAATGTACAGGGCAGACTATAGCACTCTTTGCATTTATGAAAACTGAGCTTAAAATGGTAAGTGATCCTATAGAAAATACACAACTCAAATTATTATTAACATTATTAAACTTTTATAATTTGGATACCTGCTATAACAAATTTCTCCAATATCATCATCATCCTCTACTATACCTTCAACCTACTATAAAAACTTTCTTTCAATATTTACAATGAATTAACTCTACATATTTACTAAACTTTTTGATAATAATACTAAAAATAGACAAAACAAAAGCTCATATTTATCTAACACATGAGCTTACTATTCTATCAAACTATTACATTTCTTTTATTAATAATTTTCTCAATATACCTTTTAAATCCCAATCTAATTTTTAAACTACTAATCATATATCTACTAATACTAAATTTAAATCACAAAGCAAATGCAAAACCTCTATATACTTCAAAGCCATAAACACAAACAATATACTTTCTTCTAAATATATAATTACATCTTAGCCCTCCAACTTAATAGATGAAAATTTACAATCTACTCCTATTATTAAATCTCTTGAGCTATTAATCAGTACTCACAATGTTTAAGGCTACAATAAAAACTTTAAGCAACAAATATAAAAGAACTTCTGTCTAACAAACAATTTTAATATAGTTAGCATTACTAAAACCAAAATAGCTAACACAAATGTAATAACAAAATTATAAAAATCTAAACACTTTACATACTACTAGTCATGCAGCAACAGCCCAAAAGCTGGTACTGCAATTATAATTAATAACTAGCTCAAACCACATGTTCACAAAATATACAACCTCTATGATTATGCTATTGCTATCGATCTTTTCTTTAAACATAACTTCAAATTCTGCATTATATTAGTATATCTACCTTGTAATGATATCCAACTTAGATTAACTGTTCAAAATATTGTTATTTTATGGCTTCAACAAGTCACAAGTTCAAACTTACAGCCTATTATTCTGGAAAACTTCAATGCTCCTAATAATAGCTTATATTTTTCTTTTATCAAATACAAATTATTATACTTTTTTTAATATAACAATATGTATGACCTAGCTGCCCATACTTAATCACTATTTAATACTTAGCAAAGCAGTTAATTTCAAAGTCAAATTGATTACATCTGGGCAAACTACTCAATTATCTGCTACCTCACCTTATATAATACTGATAACTCCAAAACTAGCACAAATAGTGATTATAAAATTTTAATTTTCTCTTGGTTCTTTTCCTATATCTATTCTGGCAAATGACATTCTGCAACCAAAACTTGAAAAAGAACATTTTTTTACAAAAAAATGAATGAAGAACTTTGGCAATTATATACTGATCAAATAGCTACTAATCTTAGTTCTAACTATATACCTATAACTGTTAATACAACAGAATCCTTAAAAACAATATATCACAAAATCTAAACCAGTGTTTTTCTTAACTGTTTTTAAGCATATTTCTAACAAAAAAGTTACAATGTGCAACTTTCAATATATATACTTTGCCAAAGCTTTCTTTTTATATTATAGCCTTAAAAAGCTAAGAAATATAATTTGACAAATTAAAGCCTTATTACAAAACCAAACACTTATACTTATACAACTTAACAACATAATTTAATAACTAAATAATGCTAATAATCTTACTATTCCTTCTTTACCAACCAGACATGACCTACTAACTGACTGAATTTCAAATGCTAATGATGAGTGAAAAGCATTCTATCATGCATGTAATATTAAAAATATTAAAATAATTAGACAATAAATTAATGAAAACATAGCCAAAAGATGTGATAAACTTCAGTCTCAACCAAAATTAATAATTAACAGTATATTAAATTGTCACAAAGATCCTGTAAAGTTTAACAACATCAAAACAAATCATGATGTTATTACAGAAGTACAGGAAATTAAAACATATATTCAACAATATTTCAATTAATAGACAGCATATAGACAAATTAATCAACAAATTTACAATTCTTCTTGGAACAATAAATATCAATCTAAAACAAACATTTATCCAAAATAGTATCAAGAGGTACTAGCAGAATTTTCTAAAGAAGAAATCTTAACATACTTGCAAAACTTCTAAATAATAAAGCTTGTGGCCTCTCAGGTATAAGCTATAAAATGCTTAAACATATCAGTTTATCATTTCTCCAAACTATAACTGCTCTATTTAATAAATGCATTTTAACTAACAGTATACCCAAACAATAGAAAGAAGGAAGAATCTTTTCTATTTCTAAAACACCTATCTTTAATAGAAGTTTAACTAATATCAAACCTATTAGTCTTTTAGAACATATTAAAAAATTATATATTAAACTTCTTACCAATTGCTTAAATATTACTTTTATCTTATACCTAATATTATCTCTTTATAACTATATTGCTCTTCCTGGTAATAGTATAACAATACCAATTTACATACTTAACAATATAATTGAAGAAGCCTTTTGCAATTCCAAAGAACTTTGGCTTATATCTCAGGATATAAGCAAAGCTTATGACTTAGTAAATTCTAAACTCTTTTGTAAATTTCTAATATGAATCAACATGTCATCTAAATTAGTAGAAATTCTTACTAATCTGCTTAATGATCATTACAACTGAGTTATAACTAATTTTAGACTCACAAATTCATATTCTGTCAAAAATAGAATTAACTAAGAAAAAACAATAACATTATTATTTTGGCATATTTACTATAACCCTGTTATCTACAAAATTGCATCTCAATTTACTGGCTATACTCTTTCAACATCATAAAAAACCAGTCTACAACCTTCTCGACACTAACACTTTCAAGCCTCTATCTCAGTTCTTGCTTATATGAATGACATGTTATGGATTGCTCAATCCAAAAATAAATTAGAACAAATTACTTAAATGGCAGCATTCTTCTACCAAATGGCCAATCTTCAGATTAATTTTATCAAATCAATATTTGTCACAAATGCCAAACCTACTTCTATTATTTTTCTTAACTTTACTTTTAACTCTATTTCTAATAATCAACTTTTTAAATACCTAGGTTGTTGGTTTATACTTAATAACAAACAAACTCATACAATTAAATTAATTCAAGAAGAAGCTTTTCAACTAATTAATACCACAAATACAAAAAACATTATAGACAAACAAATTATTTACATTATTAATACAGTCATTATCTCAACATTAGAATACAGAATATATAATATTATACTTATCTTACAGTTGCTAAACACAAATCTCATCTTGCCTAATCAATTTCTAATAGTACAATGCTTCACCCTTATCTATACAACATACATAACATTTGGAATATACAATTATAACACCATATGAGGGTGAGTCAATAGAAATGCACTATTTCATTTTTAATAAAATTTTTTTAAATCTTTAAACAAAACTAACTTAACAAAAACTTAATCAAATTTAATAAAAAAATTTTTAAATAAATTCTATAAATTTTTAAGATTGTTTTAAAAAAAAAATTATTAAATTTAATAAAGTTATTATTAAGTTATCTTTGTTTAAAAATTTAAAAAAATTTATTTAGAAAAAATATAGTGTTTCTATTAACTCACTCCCATATTACTACATTTCTTCAATAAATTAATGATCCCTATTTACAGATGTTTTTATCTGTATTAGATTACAATAGCTTTAAAACAACCTTTGGTCTACTATAAACATTCTTGAACACTCTCAACTTAATGTTAATGGTCAAGATAAACATACTCTTAATATTAAAATCATTTAACTATTTTTACAAATTGCTGTCTCCATTAGAGCTAATAGTAATACATTATAACCAAACACTATTTATTATCAACTTCAATCTTTTGAACTTATTTTTCAATACTATCTCAAATATACAACCTTTAAAAACAACTTAAACAACTAAATCTACTTTATCTTGAACAACTTTGCATCTTAGACAATATTATACTTCTTAAATAGCTACATCTATTACTAAGACTTCTTTATTTGTCTAAAGGCAGAAAACTGATCTGGTTTACTGAACTCAAAAATCTTATTATAGAAAATCATTATCATTGCTCTCTTAAACTTCAATACTAACAGCAAGGAACTAACTCCTTCACATATAACACATACAATATCTCTCAAAAACATAAACTATAGCTAATTACTTTCAATAATGAGAAAATTATTATAGGCAAAATCTGTAAACATTTTACAAATTTTAACCAAATATTAATTATATACTGGCAAACTGATATTAATATAAACAGTACTGATTACTACCTACTTTAACAACTTAATTTTGTTTCTTGTCTAAATTGTCAACTTAACTCATAATGAATAACTACATCATGCACTATTAATACTTTATCTATTACATTTGCTCAATTTTTCAGTAGAATTATTTCAAATTCAGTTAAAATAAATGCAAACTATCTAGACCTTCTTAGCTCTGTTGCAATTAAATAGCCTTTGCCAAATTCTTTACTACTATTATTGTCTTCTATTCCTATTTCTAACTCTATCTCTTCTACAATTTTTGAAGCAAGTAATGCAATTAACAAACTTAATCAAATATCTTTTAATAACCTACTATATAACTCATTTAACTTTTATATCAATGATTCAGTAATTAGTATAAGTACAAATAACTGTACTATAGGTATTAACTAGGTCCAAGTAGATTCTAATGACCAAGTTATTCACAAATTTATTGCCAAAGTTTATTTTTGGCCATCCTCCTACAAGGCTGAACTCTTCTCTATTCTGTCTGCTATTTTAACTACTTTCTAAAATTTTATAATTAACATTTACACAGATTCTTAATTTATAATATTAAAATTTATTCAACTTAATCAATTATCTTTAAATTCTAATAAACTTTTTAAATTTAACTCTTGGCCATTATGGCATATCTTATTAAATATT
>CAJVQA010005854.1:0-15583 GCA_910591915.1 Cetraspora pellucida
TTGAATTAATTTGATTAATGTTAAGATTGTTGTTAGGATTTTTTAAAATTTTGATTAAGTGACCAAGTTCTTTAAGTAATAAATAAAGTGAGGTATTGTGGAGAGAGTATTGGTAGTTATAGCTATGTTTGTGTGATTTTTTGTTAGAAATAAAGTGTATTGTCATATTAATAATTGAGTGTTTAATTTTATGACAGGTGGTTATGATACTCTCATTTGTATTATAGTCAAGTAGAGTGTTGTGTGTTTTGAGATTAGAGGAGAGAAGGTCAGAAAATTCTGCCCAACTTTCTAATGATATAGCTTTGTTGTTAAAGATTCTATAACTAATACTAGTATAATAGCATGGTAGTTTACTATATGTATTAGTAAAAGTCCAAGAGAAAAGAAGAATAGAATGATCACTTAATATAGAAGTATTACTATCATCAAGTCTATATGAAAGAAAGAACTGTATATTGAATGAGTCAGTTCAAATGTAGTCAATACAGCTTTGACTAGTATTGTTTGACCATGTATAGTGTTTGTTGTTAATATGTGCACCAAGATTATACATGTTAAATTGATGTAGATAGTTAATAAGTTGAAATTTAGATGAGAAACTACAAATATTGTTATGTATATTAAAGTCTCCAAGAACAATTGAATGTAGATTTAGTTGATAGGCTTGTTGGATCTATATAATTACTGTGTTTTGTGTTTTATTCCATTTCTGCATATCAGTAGAGAAAAGGTAAACTGCAATAATATGAAGTTTAATATCACTTTTAAAGAAAAGGTCTAAAGCAATAGCTTCACCTAGATGTGTTTGACAATTATGTATATGAGGTTTAAGTTGGTTATGAATCATAATAGCAATGCCTTTTGCTGAGTTTTCAGAGTTGGCCCAAAAATAGGTAAAAAAATTGTTATTACAAAACTGAAGATTAGTTTTGTTAGCAATTTTTGTTTCAGTAATATATGCTATATTAATGTTGTTGTAGAGACAATAGTTTTGCCAAGCTTTCTTTTTAGTTACTGTATTAAAGCCTCAAACATTGTGTGTGGCAATATTTAGGTGTAGGTCATATAAGTTTTGGGTTGATATAAAGGTTTGTAGCCTGGTTGTTAGTGGGTATAGGGATGAAGTATTGTTAAGAAATAAGTCTGATATATTAGAAGTAGAGTTGAAAGAATATGCTTTAAGAGGAAGATTGTAAAATTTAGGAAGAAAATAAAAGAAAATGATAATATGATTAGAAAAAAGTAAGTCATTAGGAAGGTATATATGGGTTTCACTATAAATAGAATTAACAGAAAATGTAATACTAGTAACTTTTTGGTTGTGATTGTGTTTATTAATATGCTGTATAAGTGTTTGAATGGTTTGATTGTGAGGGAGAAGAGGTATGTTATAATAAAGAAGGAATTTGTTAAAACACATATCAAGATCATAGAGGGCTAAAGATGTTAAAATGATCTTTTAAAGTTGTCTTCTACAGGGTCGATTACTGTATGCTCAGCTCTCATAGCTGTGCAAGGTACCATAGTCTGCTCTGTACATTGGGTCTAACTATTATTACTCTGTCTTCTATGTAAATAGGCTTTACCATCTGTCCACTTACATCATTTTCTTTACCAACTACTAAGGGTATATCTTTTGGTAAAGTAGTGGCTGCATTTATAAAAGTTGTAGAAGACAAGTTTATTAAAAAAGGGTTTCTTCAATAAAAAGAGACTCTGTAATTAAAGGTAGTGTTTTATATTTCATTTGGAATTTTTCTTATATAATTTTATTTGCCTTAGAATAGGCTGTTTCTCGGAAGTAGTTTGTGATTTAAGGATAGATAAGTGTTTTATCACAGTAGTGATAAAAATTTAAAATTTTTGCAAGAAATTCAGTACTAATAGGTTTAGTTGTAAGAACGTTAATTGCTTGTTGTTTACTAAGCTTATCTATGTTGTGATTTTGGGCTATGATATTTTGATAAAGATTTAAATATAGATAGAAATAGTAGTTGTAGTATTTGGAATTAGTTGGAACATTATTAGCTTTACAAGCAGAGTTTTCTGCATCATTTGCAAGTTTGTCAAATAATATAGTTGGAATTTGTTTGTCAAAAGATGTTTCATATTTGCTGTTTTTATAAAACAAAAAAAAGTCAAGTTTGGGTTGTTGTCAGATTTTATTTTCTTGTTTAAAAAAGTCAATAAAGATTTTTAAAAAATGCTATTAAGAAGTTGTGAAGAGTTCATAGTATTGAAACAATTCTTTAAAATTGTTAGGTTTAATTTCTTTATTTTTTGATTGTTTTGCTTCTTTTAAGTAGATGCAATTAGTATCTGTATAGGAAAGGATATGATGATTAGTGTGTTTAATTGCTTTATCGTGATGATCCTGTAAGTTGTTAAGTTTTGTGAAACTAAGTTTGATAGACATAAGTTCTTTGAGATGAAAAATGAATTTTTGTCAAAATTGGTATTTAAGTGCATTGAGGACCTTAGTTTCATCTATAGGATTGGTAAATTGGTGATTATATAATGGAAAAAATTGTTTAAACTACTGTTTAAAGTAGTCAAGTAAATTTTTAAGAGTTGGGATATTGAGTTTTTGTAAAAAAATGGTTTGAAGATATTAAATTTAAGATATATATTAAATTTATTATTAGAACTAATTGTAAGATATTGTTTTTCTTTATCGAAGTCAACTACTTCAGATAAGATTTTAAACCTTTTGGGTTGAAGTTAAATATCTTTAGCAAATTTGATATAGTCAATAGCTTGGTAGTTATTTGTAAGATAGAGGTGAAAGTGGACAAGATTAATACAAAATTGTAATTGATTTGGACTTGTATAAAGAAAAATAGTTGCAGATGATGCAAAGATTTTTGGGTAGTTAAGTTTTGTAAAAAATACAGTGATAAATATAAGAATCAGTTTTTTAAGAGTTTCTTTAAGTACATCAAAAGAAATAGTTATAGCTTTGTCAGTATTTGGGTTATTTTTTTAAATAAACTCAACTAAAAATTGTGCTCTTTCTCCTGTCATTTTACAGATAATATGGTAGAAGCTAGCTTTAAGGGCTGGTCAATCACCAATTTTTGGTTTAATTTCAGTTTCAGGCCTGAAATCATATAGATACTGTTTAAGAAAATTAAAGATTTTTTTGCAAAGTCTGTTTGCAGTTGTGATTTATTTTTCATTTCTTCAGTTATAGAAAAGTTGGCAAGCCAGTCAAATGTTGGGTTGGCTTTAGTTTTTTGTTAGATGTTGTTAGTATTGGGTTTTGTTTCCTGTTGTTGTTTGTTTGGTTGTTGTTGTTGTTTGTCTGGTTGTTGTTGTTGTTATAATTGTTTGTTCAAGTATAGTAATTGTTGATTATTATTGTTAATTGTATTGTTATTCAAGTCTATAGCATTTGGGTTGCTAGTATTACTTGCAGGTGATGTTGTGAAGATAAGTTTAGATGCTAGTGGGTTATAAGAACTGATCATTTGTTAAAGTTTTTGGATGAATATAGGAGAGGAACTTGATGATTGAGTAGATTGTTAAGTATTTACATATGTTTTGTGATGAGGTTTGTCATTGTATTAGATTGCATCTGCTGCCAGATAATGTTAATTATTTATTTCTTTGCAGGCAATAGGCAAGTTGCATTTATTACATAAGTAATTGTGTGTAGTAGGAGAGGATAATGCTATAGGTAATAATGGGATAAATTCAGTAGAATTTGTGATATTGTTTGCTAAAGACTTTTTATCTTTAGATTTTTTGTTAGTAGAAATAGCTTTGTGTTGTTTGTAGATTTGGTTAGAAGTTAAGATAAAGTGGATATAAAACTTGGCACAAAAGCATATAATAATAGAACTAGATTCAGATGCTTTAAAGTAGTAACAACTTTTAGTTCCTCCTCTAAGTTCTGTAGTTGTACAATTATTTGATTGCTTGTTTGCAAGAATAGGATATGATGTATTAGCTGCATATTCAAAAATACCAATACCAAAGCTTTTAGAACACTTTTGGTAAAAATAGTCAAGATCAATAGTATTAGGTACAACTGTAGTTAAGGTCAGATTTTTTCCTAAAAATAGATTTTTAAGTATGTTTTCAGAAAAGATTTGTTTAATTTAAAGGTTTTCAGACTGATTAGAAAAGTTTGGAAAAAAGTTTAAGCTTTAGGTAAGCTGATTGGGTGTTTAGGAAATTCTAATAGATACCAGAAAAATGAAATTTCCAGGGCACTCCTGCAAATTTTCCTAAAATTAGCAATAAAAAAATCTGCAAAGGACAAGTTTTTGTTTTTGCTTTTCACTTGTATCTCTATGAGTTTTGGTCTGTTTTGAACAAAATATATATCAAAATGTCCGGCTCAGTGAGCTGAACAACTTTGAATAGGCAATATAATAGATTTAATTAGTAAATTATTGAGTAAATAGACAAAAAACAAAAATATAGTTCTTGAAATTTTTCTTGGCACCCAAGTGTTATTAGAACTTAAAACATAGCTGTCTAGAAGTAAAAAAGTATGCTGAACAAGTTTACTTAAGAGGTCAAGTAAGGTTTATTTAGTATAATGTTGAGAAATAATTAAATGTTTTTTTTGTATTTTTGATATAAGTGATCTACAGAAAGAGTTGGCAATTTTATATATTAGTATTTTATATGTAATTAGTTGTATGCTCATCTTGTATGAGTAATATATAATACATTAACTAAAAACACAAATAAAGATATTAGCTACTATTAACATCAGTCTTAAAAAAAAATAAAAATAAAAAAAAAAATAAAACAAAAACTTTATAAAAACCTTTCTAAAGTACTATACACATATAGTTGAATATTGAAATAGAATGAAAAAGAGTTGCAGCTTTATAATAATAATTTAAAGTATACTCTAAGACTATAGAAATGAAAGTTAAGATTTTTCATTAACTAAACAATAAATTTTTTTTTTTTTTTTATTTATATAATGTTCAAGTAGAAACTTTTTACATATAGAAACATAAGTTCTAAAATTAAAGATTTCTAAACTATATTTGTACTACAAATTGGCATCCAATGTAACATTACATCTCCTATTTCCTGTGAATGCTATAGCTAACTATTTCAAATTAGGTTCTAGCTAGGATAGGTTGGAGGAGACCTTTAAGTGATTGTCTGAACATTATTAAATACAAGAAGTTAGTAAAAAACTTTGTGTGAGCCATTTAATGATAAAGGAGTTAAAATTTATAGTTTAAGAAGAGATTGTTGTATTGTTTAAAGGATTTGGTGATGTTGGTAAATAAATTTTAGTGTATTTAGATTTTAATGTAATATTTCAGGATATTTCCCATTAATATTGGTATGTGTTACAAATAGACCAAAGATCTTGATGGAATCAGTTTAATAGATCATTTGAAAGCTGGAGTAAAAGGGCATCAGTTTGTTTGTTTATAAGTGTTTTGATATTTTCATAAATAGTAGACAAGAAAGTCCCTATAATAATATATAAAATATGTTTAAATAGAGGATTTGGTATATTAAATGTAAAATTTAGAAGAATATTTAATAAGGTTGTTAAGGTTATGTTGGTAATTTTTAGTAATATTAGAGTATCTTGTATTGTATTTTTGATCGATTGTAGAATGTTTGTAGTATTGCTAGGAGCATAGCAGAAGTTTATTTTAATTGGCTGAAATTAGGATAAATATGATTGGCAATGATCTTTTTTTTATACAGTCAATTGTAATTTTTAAAATACCTTTATTAGTAAAAATTGTCACATCACATAAATTTTTTTTTTTGTAATACGTAATGAAACAACAAACTTTGGTAACCAATTTTTTACCTTTAAACTTATCGTTTTTTAATGAGAGATGCAGTTAGATGCAGTAGTTGAAAAAACTAAATGAGAAGTGAAATTTTTGTCGGTCTTGATAATGTCGGAAAGGTTAGAAGAAATGTTGAGAGAAATTCTACTAATAAATGTCATTGCAAAAATAAATTAGATTTGAATGTAGAAACAAATGTCATAACAGAAGAATATAAATAATGTAGGTTAGTGAATTTATTTTTTATTATATAAATTTTAAATTATTGATTTTAATTTAACACATAATAAAATAATTTTGATTTTATTCTAACACAACCTAATTTCAAATTCACATTCATTCAAATTTCATGCACAACATATGTGAAGAATTATAATCTAAATTTGCTTTTACGTAGAACTCTTCTGTTATACTTTAATTAGCTAAATCGATAAACAAAAAGCATTCAAACATTATTTCAAGTCAGCAGAGACAGGTAATTTGATGTGAATTCAGAAGATATCTATTTGTTATCATAACAGAATTGGCATGAAAGAAAATTATGATAAATATTCAGAATGGTTTGATAAGTAAGCTAATTTTTTATATTTTAATACTTTAAAAATTGAAATATTTTTATATAAGTTTAATAATTTAATTTTATTTATTAGGGAATAAGTATAAAAAACTATGTGATGTATAAATTCTGATCTATGGTTTTTAGATTTATATCTTATCTGACAAACTAAAATATTATATTTACTTTTATAGTAAATAGGGCAGATGTATAGTCATTCATTTGATCATAGTCTGTTATTTTGGATGTTGAACTTGAAAATCATGTTGCAGGTATTTTTTTAGGGGAATTTACAAATAAGGGTCCGGAAAAGTGAAAATAATTACAAATACGGGCCCAAATTAAAAATAATTACAGATGAGGGCCTAATTTTTAAAAAATATTACATATAGGGGCCTAAGTTTATTGATGGATGAAAAACATGATCACAGAACTACTATGGCATGAAGTACTATGATTATTGACTTATAACAATAGCAAAATCACGATTCATTACGACACGTTAGTGAAATTAAGCAAACAATTGGTCTTCCAAATCCAATCATTTGGTTCCCAAATTTAGATTTTGGTTACCAAATTATATATTAATCAATCAATGTAAAACCGAAAAAGCTTTTTTGGACCTCTGGTCTGTACTGATAATGAGTCTAACCTATTTTTCCACAGGCTAACCCATCTTCTTACCCTCAACACATCTTATTAGACATAGGAATTTATTAAAATGACACATTATAACTTGAAGAATGTTATTATCTTAGTAAAATCTATATTTACATATTAGTAGTCAAGTTTTTCAAATTTTGGGACATTTTGCAAATGCGCCGTAATGTATAGTATTATTGATTGTTTTATTATAGGCATTTAAAGTTATCTAGATATCAATTATAAGATAAAAAAAAATAAATGAAATGCTGGCAACAATCATTTTTGCTTAAATATTGTATAAAAAATAGTGTTAAACTAGCATAATTATTTATAAAATGATGAAGTTTCAACAGAGTAGCTCTCAAGAGCAGAACAATTATCTTCATATGAAATGTTATTTCAATTTGCAGTATTTTATTTGATATAATAATGGTTTGTTATAACAATAACTGATTTTATACAAAGAAAATAAATTTATTAAATTAAAAAATTTCTTTTCTCATTTAAAATTACTAATTTACAATCGATCATAATATTTTTATATACTTAATAACTACATTTATTGATACTTATATTTCTTATGCTAATAACAATCAGGCTATATGTTTGAATAATGGCACTGTTATTTTGGGCTCTTATATGTAATATTTTTTAAAAATTAGACCTTCATATGTAATTATTTTTAATTTGGGCCTGTATTTGTAATTATTTTCACTTTCTGGATCCTTATTTGTAAATTTCTCTATTTTTTACCTGATTTTTGTGCAATTATATTATATATTTTGTATGTTAATTAATATTTGCATCAGATTAAAATCTTATTAACATAGTAATATTTATTCTAACTTGAGCATAGAACTTCATTCTAACCTTAATAAAACTCAGTTTTTAAGTTTTAATCTAATGTAAATTTTAACTTAACATATAACATATATATATAAAAGTTAAACAGTGATATATAAGATATTGATCATATAATGATTAATATCATGAAATTTGGTTTGTAAAAGCAAATAATTGGTTAACATATATTGCATAGTAATATGTTTCAACTAATTATTTGTTTTGACAGAACAAATTTTGTAATATTTATTATTACATGATCTAATATCAATGCTATTATGCAATTATGATCATAATTTACAAGTCATAATTGGTTAATTAAATTTTAATCTAGAATTGTTATGTTTATATAATAATGTACAAAAAATAATATAAAAAAATCTATAATTATATGAATAGTAATGCAAATGGTTTGGTTCAGTTTGGCTTATAGTTAACATTGATCAAGCTGAGCCAGTCTTTCAGCTTATCAATCAGAGTTAAACTGTTACAAGCCAATCAATCTCAAGTTAAGTTAAGTTGTTATTCTAAGATATAGGTTTTCTTATAATTTCTTAACTTTATATAATTAAATTTAAATAATAAATTGTTTTTTTTACAAAAATAATAACTATCATTTATAATATTGTATAGTAAAAGGCTATTTACAAACTAAGCTTTAAGTATTATTTCATAAGTATACTTTATTTAAATACAATTTAAAGTAGAAAATAGTAATATATAGTAATAGTAAAATATAACATTAAAGTTTTTAATTAATTTACAAAAATTTTAGATAATTTTTATATAATTAAAACATTAGATTTTTAAAAAGATACTTGAGTAAAGCTTTATTTAAACAATTAAATAAATTGTTAATATCACTAAAGTTACAATGTTAGGTGAGTTTATTATTAGTTAATAGTAATATGAAATAAACTTACTAACATGCAATTTTACAATTAGTTTCAAGTTTTAAATTAAATTGTTTTAAAGCTGGTATATTATTATAAGGCTTAAAGCTGAGCTATTAATTGGCTTGGCTTAAGTTATTCATATTATTATATATAAGCTTGCATAATAACTTTAATTAATATATAAAAGTAATTAAGTAATCAAATATTTGAGTATTCATAATATTTATTAAAAAAATTTTATTTGTATTTTTAACTATTTTAAAAATAATAATAATATTAATATATAAAATTTAGTAAAAAATAAATATATAATTTTTTTTGTATTTTTATAATAAATTTAAAAATAAAATTTAAAATAATTTAATATTATATAAGTAATAAATATTTTATAAATAATAATTAAAATAATATATAAATATTTTTTATCTTAAAAATTTATAAAATTTATAAAATAATTTAAATTTATTTACCAATTATGTATATTATTAAGAGCAGTTAAATATTTTAAATTAATATTATCTTTATCTGATAAAAATTGTATTTCATTTGTTTCATTATTTTCATCATCATCATTTTTATCATTATTATTATCATCTTCTATAAGTTCTTTTATATTATTATTATTATTTTTCAATGTTTCTATAAATGAACTTACATTTTCAAAAATTCCTTTTTTATAATATTGTAAACAATATTTACATCTATTATTCATTTTTTTATAACAATCTAAATGATATCCATGTCCACAAATTAAGATAATTTCATTTCCTTCTATAGTTTCAACAAGTTCTTGTTTACATAAATTACATTGATTTAATGTAAGTAAAAATAATGAATGATATCCAGTAGGAAGACTTCTAATATCTACTATTTGTTGAAGAGCTATTAATGTAATTTTTTTCTTATTTTTATGAAAATTTGTTTTTCCAATATTATTATAAACAGAATAAAAAGTTTCTAATAAAAATAATGATGTTTTTTGAATTAATATATCTAAAGTTGAAGAAGAATATGGATATTTTCTTATATTTCTATAAAAATTTATAAAAGAATAGTTATGATGATTTAGTATATATGTTTGTTTTTTTATATTATCTGCTGAATCTTTTGAAGTTGTATTTGCTCAAATTTTACTATGAATATTTTCAACAAAATAATCATTAAAATTTACAAGATGTAATTCTAATAATTTACTAAATGAATGTCTAGTATCTTTCTAATAAAAATAATCAGATAAAAATGCTAAAGGTGCTTTGTTATAATTTTTTTGATTCTATTGTAATGCAAATGTCCAAATTCTAAAAATTGTTTCAATGTATTCTTCAAATGATCTAGATCTAAAGCTGCTGGAATTAAATTATCTAAAAGATCAATAAGTATTCTATATTCTATATCTTTACATAATTTAGGAAATTTTAAAATAATTATATTACTAATTTTTTTCCAACTTTCACTTAGTAATTCTAAAAGAAGATTAATTTTATAAGGTTTAGGATTTTTTGCTAATTGTTTTTTTTTAATCCAAAAACAAATTTATATAATTTGTTAAAAAATTCATAATGAATTATTAAAATATGTTGTCTTGTATTTAAAGAAACATGTAAAGGTTCTAAAATTAGAATAAAATTTTTAATATTTGTTGAAATAGTAATTTGATAAATTGAATTATTTTTTTGAATATTTAATTCTTTTTGTAATTGAGTAATAGCTTTTCGAATATATAATTGTCCTGGCCAATCTGCTATAACTAGTAAAATATTTTGATCTAAATATTTATATAATGATGGTATTTTTGTTATCATTGAAAGTGCTTTAATATAATCTGCTGTTGATTTTAAATTATATTCTTCAATATCAATAATTTGAACATTTTCTATTGATCTTTCATCTTTTCATTCACAAATTGCATCATCATAAATATGAATTGTAAGAAGTTCTATTTGATCAAAGTGTTGAAATTTTTGAATATTTTGATTATTCCATTGAAATTTTTGAGTATTATAACTTATATCAAAAATACCATTATATTTTTCAAGCAAATATTTGTTAATTAAATTTGCATCAATATTAAGAGGATTAAAAAATAAAATATTATTAAATATTGCTGGAATTGGTCTACAATTTATAATTTTTTTTATAACACATGTAGCCATATGATATATATTTGATAATGATACTATGTCTGATCTTTTATAAGAATGAATTGAATAATAATCATCAATATTAAAAACATGCATAGTATTTAACTAAATAAATATATTAAATTAATAAATTAAAATAATAAATAATATATATTAAAATTTTTATAAAAAAAATACTTACATTAAATGTAAAATAAGTAGAAATTTTTGTTAAATGGTCTTTTGCTACTTTTTTTTTATAGTCATCAATTGTTTTATAACATACTAAAATTCCAAGATTTGATAATGTATCTATTGCAGAACTACTACATCCAGATGCTAATAAATAAAGACCAATTTCTATTTTTAATTCATTTGCAAATTTATTTTGAGCTCTAGCAAGAAGATAACAAAATCCAACTGCAATTTTTTTGTCATTTTCTCTAGTTTGATAATCTCTATTTTTTGGACTTATAGTATTAAAAATTTCATTAAAAAATCCTTCAAGTAAAAAATTAGATCTTGTAATTAATTCAAAAAATTTTTTAGAATCTAATTCTATTGAATTATTTAATCTTCTTTGTTCTTTAAAAAGAATTTTTGAAAGCAAATCTATTTTATTTTCAAAACTTAAAGCTAAAATAATAAAAATATTATTAATATTAAAAAAATAAAAAAATAAATAAATATAATAAAATTAAAAATTTTACTTGATGTTAAAATATTTAAATCTGATTTATTATTTAATTTTTGATTTACTTCTGCTTGAACTATTTCTAATTGATTTGTTTTATTAATTAATTTTATAAAATCATCTTTATTTAAAATAACTTCATTATTTATCATATTAATTGTAATATCTATCCACTCAATATTAACAACTTCCAAGAGTGTAAAAATTTCATAAATTTTTTTATTTTCAACAAATTCTGCAGATTTTCTTTTGTTATTTCTATTAGGCTCTACAATTTTTAAATAATGCATATCGCATAATTGATTATTTAGTTTCAAGTAATTATACTCATCAAATGTATTTTTTAAAATCGATTTTTCTATTGCTTTTGTAATAAACTTATAATAACGAGTAACATCATTATTATCACAATCTTTAACTTTACATGAACCTTTATTTTGTTCTGGCAGCAGTTTGAATTTTTTTTAAAAAAATTTATAAATAAAAAATTTTAAGTTACAATAAAATTTTTATTTCATACATATATGTATTTATTTAAGTATTTATATATTTATTTTTTATATATATTTTAAATTATTTATTTATATAGATGCTTATTTATTCATTAAAATTAATTTACTTATTTATTTATTTATTTATATATTATTTATTTGGTTACATATTTATTTATTCGCTTACACAATTTTATTTGCCTATATATTTTATTTATTCACTTATATATCTATTTATTCACTTATACATATACTTATTTATTCATTGGTTTACATATTTATTTTATTTATTCAGTTTTATATTTATTACATATTCACTATATAATGTTGAAGTTTTGTGTAATTATCATTTTAAATAACATAAAAATATTTGTTGCAAACTAATAAATTGCAAAATAATTGTACACTTACTATTGTCTAAAGTGAATGATAATAAAACCATTAATTTTGATTGGAATTTTCAACATTCTAAACACAGAAATTTGTATTGAATATGAGGGAAAGAAAGAAAAGATAAATTAGTTCATGTGAATAAGAAAATTATTGAAAACCTCATAAAGGTAATCCTTATTGTAGAAAATTAAAACTGGATATGAGATTAAGAATCAGAACTGTTATTTGTTTAACCACCTATAATTGTTTATTTATATTATACGGCTAAACAAGTAACAATTTTATAAATGATTAAAAACTATTAAATTATTCGCTTAAATGTTTTTTAATTTTATACAATTAATCATTTAATGCCTTTAGAGTTGTTAACGGCTTATTCAGAGTTGCCAAGCTGATCTAAGCCATTAAACTGCAGTTTAAATTGTATCTTTAAGCTGCAGCTTAGGTTGTAACTTGAGTTATAGTTTAGATCCAAGCTTAGCAATGGCTCAGCTTAAGCTGCGGTTCTTTAATTTTACATAAAACATACGAGCTATGGCTCGAACTGTGGCTTCAACAGCTATGGCTCAAGCTGGAGCCATGGCTTTTGAGAACCAAGCCAAGTCACACAAGCCGTTAACAACTCTAAATGCCTCATATAAAGGCAAAAAAATATGCACATAGTTAAATAGCATGTACCTTACATATCTATACATATAATAAAGATTATTAATTAGATTTTATTTATATGGCAAATATGCACAGGTAGAGTAATAAATCTTTTTTTACAAGTATTCATTCAAAAATCTTTGGTGTGATATGCAACTTTTCCAAATATTTTCATATCTCTGCATATATAATTTAAAATTTTGAAAGATATTTAGAAAGGCTGCATATTACATTAAAGGTTTTTGAATGAATGAATACTTGCTGAAAAGGTTTATTGTTCTACCTGTAGTGTATTACTAGCATAAGGTAAGTTTTATTAAAAAAAAACAAGCCGCACAAACTTATACAATTCTGATAACTTGTAAAAGTTCGTTACTTGTTATGTCAAATAGTGTTGTTAGGCAAAACATAGAGGTTTTGTCAAAAAAAATTAGAATGCTGAAATGGCGAAACTGGCAAAACTGCTAAAAGGTGGTGGCAATGAAATTAGTAAAAGATAAGTAAAAGAGGCAAGAATAGAAAGTAAACATATATACATGTATAATCATACTGTCATATATGATGCCTTTTATTAATTATATAAATACAACAATTATTTCCTTAAAATTAGTCCTGAGATTTAGGGCCAGATAATATAGAGCATCAGGAAATAATTACTGATAATAATGTTAACATATTACTTGCATATGTATAGTATTTAATTAAAGTTTTAATGATAAAATTCTAAAGAGAAAAATCTTAACAATATAACAATAAATTTATTTTGACCTGGGTCAAAATAAAATTTCCCATAAATTTATTTAATTATTTAGATAAGTTTATTTTATATAAATAATATTAATACATAGATAAGTGCTACTAAAAGAAAAGGATTTCAGACTTTGAATTTTCAAGGCTGAATTAATTTATTATATGTTCAAAAGCCTGAAGTCTAGTTTTCTTTTCATAATACTCAAATGCAACTGAAAAGCTATTGCTTTGTTTATTGGTTTTGTACGCAAAATATTTTGATTTACCAATATAGCTCAGTCATTTCAAAGTCTTAGAGGATTTGATCTTCACTGTGTTTGATTTTTTTCAGGGGTTTTAGCTGGGGTTTCGCCAGAGTTTCGACATTTCACCAGTTTCGACTTTCGTCATATACCAAAAATAGTTTCGCTTAACAGGAGTGTCGACTCAAAGTTTCATTAGGAACAAGTTGTTTGAATAACTAAATATGTAATGCGATGTATAATTGATTGGCAAAATAATCAATAAACATTTAAATGATTAATAAAAGGTTAAACAGATAAACGATCAAATGATTAATAAACAGTCAAACAATTAATAGATGATTAACCGATTAATAAATGGTTAAATGATTATTAATCATGTGATTTATAGGTAGGTGATGCGATTAACCACTAGCATGATTTTTCACGGTTCCAAATCCTATATAAGATGCAGGCAATTTTATAATTTAGAACTGTTTTCAAAAAGATGTGAACAACAATTTCCATATACCTATGTGGAAAATTGAAGAATCAGTTATATGTTCGATTAGGATTGTCTTTGAAAATTTCAGAAATCTAGGGAATTTAGTGAATTTCTTGAGATAAGGTGATCTGCATCTGTTTACACCTTTTTGAAAACAGCAGTAAAAGTATGCACTATTAGATTCAGGATAGTCAACTGGAGTAAAATCACCACCCAAAAAAGTTTCAAACATTACTATCAAGCACTAAAAATTTATTTAACTTAAAAAATACAAAAAAATTTAGCCAAATAAGGGCATAAAAATTAATTAATTGGTTTTCATAATCTGGCCGAGTCAAATTTAAAATCTTGTAAAAAAATTCTTTTATATATTTTAAATAGCCAGATGGAATTTAAAGAAATTTTTACAAAAATTTTATAAAATTTATATATGAAATTTTTTAAAAAAAACTGCCCGGCCAGGTCTAGACAAAAGTTTTATGTTATGAAAACCAAGGTATTAAATTTGTGGCCTAATAATAATAAATAATAAATGAGTATTACTAATTTTCACCAGGAGGGATTTTCCCCCTCCTCATATTATGTGATTATATGGAGTAGTGTAATGTGAAATCAACCAATCATATTATAGTTTTTAGTCAGCAAAAATGCTTTAGCATACTAATAAAAAATATGAATAATTTAAATAAAAATTCAATCTTAATACAAAAATAATTTTAAATTTATATGCAGCCTATTTTGTTTTCAAATTTGCTCAAACAACTACTAATTCATACACATATATAACTATTCAACTCGCAAAAAAATTTAAAAAAACTTGCTATTAACATTTATTTAATTATCACGATTTGCAAAGTTATATGATCTAAAGACTATTTTTTTTTTTTTATATTGTAGTAGTAGCGATTGTGATTGTATGATTACTAACAATTATTTTTAATTCCTGGTCTATACTACAAACATTAGGCCAACCTTATAATTATAATTGTAAAATCATAGAATTACAATCATTATATAAAAAAAAATTCA
>CAJVQA010005855.1:0-15582 GCA_910591915.1 Cetraspora pellucida
TTATTCGGCAACTATTGTCTAAAATTTAACAAAGTATTTTATACCGTTATAAAGATCTATATTTATGTAAATTACAATCAAAAATGGTCATTCAGTCATTCAGCGTCACAATTTGATGTATTATAGTTTATCTGTAATGTAATTCTACAATAATTAATAAAAAGTTGATATTGAGATGCCCTAATTCGGCGAGTCTGTCGCTAATCGAAAGTCGGCTTCGTGTAACGATCGGTTGGCTTTCGGTCGAAAAAGGCGTGTAGATTTGGCGAGCGCTTTCGAGTCGAATCGGGTAATTCCGGAATAGCCTACACTACGTCGAAGCTACTTCTCTAACAGACGCCCGATTTGTCACATCTAAAATTTTATCATATGATTTTCATAAGTTGCACAAATCGACAAAATTACAGTTTTGAAATTTTTGCCTAAAAATTTAGTTGAAATATATATTGTTCCTTAAGACAAAATTATTGCTGAGGTTTTTACGAATCGAATAGTATTGAGATCATATTAAATAAACTGTTCCCTATAAAATATTACACCCTTGAAATTGGGTAATTATTTTACATACTTTCGACGCATTCTTTCTGAGTTCACAAATTTTTTATATAAAAAGTGGATCATTAGATGCGCTATAAGAAGAGCTTTCGGCAAAATGCATCTTCGAAAGACGGGTACATTATAAATATAATGCAGAAAATCAAGAAAACGATTTTATAGTAAGTAGATCGCTCTTAATTCAAAGTTTTTTATTTAACTTCATTGCAAAAAACATTTTTTAAAAAATTTTTATTTGATTAAAGATAGGATCATGGTTTCAGCAGTTAAGTACAATAATACCGGGTGTTTGAAAAGTTACTATATACGATCTTTTAACATATATTAAGATTATAATGATTTGAATATTGCATAGATAATTATAATTTTTAAATATAAGATTCAAAAAAAAAGGACTGTGTATAGGAGCTTTTTGAATACTTGGTATAATGAATATATTATTATGTGTTCCTTCTTTTGAATCTGTTGTACCAACAATCTCGAATTTGTTTTCGAGTCCAATATTCAGTAATATCTAACAAACTTTTTGCCAGCTTATTAATGATATCTGTAGGTAAAACACTAGAGTCTTTGTATTCTTCAAGTTCTTTCAGAATCTCTTCTTTGGCTTCTATAGTTGTATGTGTTGCACATTGTCTTTGAGTTGTAGATTCTGAAGATATACCAGTTTTGAATTATAAGTTTTTATTAGTTATTTTGATTTTCATACTGTCATATGGGTCTGTTGTTTACAGAGGATCACTAACTATTTCTATCACTATGTTATTAATTTGTTCTTTTAGACACTTTTTATTTTTCATCACCTTCATAGGTGTTATATCTGGTATGCCTCATCCTGTATTTACTGGTACAGCAGTTTTATAAATATCTTGCTCAACAATATTATTCAATCTAATAATGCCTTTTTTATAGGAAGTAAATATTTATTGATAACCCTTATTTGTTAATTGTATAGTTTCTACAAATAAGGTATGAGATTTGAGATCCTGGCTGCTAAATGCTAATTTTAGTTTATCAATTAGCTTCCATAGGACTTCATGACAGTTTTTAACTGATCGTAGTTTTTTGTTTACCACTTTACTTCCAGCAAATTCTGAAACCAACAAATCAAATCAATCATATTTAGTCTGTGTTGCTTTTATATTTAGCTTCAAATTTTCTAAATCTGTTGCATAACTAGTCATATTTTCCTTAAGAAATTTCACTTTAAATGTTTTTAGAGACTTGTCATAACCCAAAGAATGCCTTTCTTGTGTCAAGTTAATAGAAGGTACAGATTGAAGATCTTGAAGAAATTGAGAATTACTTTAAAGGTCTGATAAGAATTGAACAACAAATTCAGCATACCTAAATTTTCTTGTAACAGAGAATAAAGGTGTAAATGCCATTAAACTGTGCATTTGCAGGTCAAAATTTGCCATCTGAATATCAAGCTTATGTAATTTCAAGTAGCTCATCTATTGGTAAAAATTGTATCATACTTTTAGAAGATCATTGTCTTCTTCATAAATATTATTAATTAAAATTTTGTTTTTCAAAATATATTGATGAATTGCAATTCCTATCACTACCCAAATGAATTCAAGTACCTGGAATATCACATGATAATCAGCAATTTTTACAAATTTATCAAGAAACTTGACATCAAGTTGTGTAACAAGCCCAAAGAGCCTATAACCTGAAAAGGTGGCAATTAGTGCATTGCATATTGCTTTGCTCATATGCTATTTCTCTAAAATGCAGTGCACTGTTTGCTCTTTATTTTTATAATCTTTTATGCAATGATAGATCACTTTATTGCATGCTAAGTTTAATGTGCCATTTTCTGTATAACTGAAATCATCTAGAAATATATTGATGACCTCATAAATATGCTTATTTTTGCTGGCGTTTTTTCAGGTTCAAGAATTACAACATTTGGAGGGGCTATAAAAATACCAAATCAATATTCTTTCTGATAGCTGCATCAACACTTTCAATGCCAAACTCTGACCCTTCACAAATTAATTGATTAAAAATCATATTTACTTTTGTTTGTCATTTTTTTATAATAGAACTTATACCAAAGAGATCATAATTTTTTATTAATTCTTCATTTAAACTATCAACTTCTAAATATTGAAATTGAAAAATCATCTGCACTGTCACATAAGCAGTAGTACAAACTGCATCATATATATTATCATATTGAAAGGCTTTATCTTTTGCATCAATATTGTCTATAGCTGTGATGTTTAAAATATTTGGCTTGACTGAGATTCCACAACAGACATTCTTTTCTTTTGAACACATGTTTTATGATCTTTAACATGCGACACCACCTGAACTGTATAAAGAATTTTATACAAAATTCTTACCATTTTGGATTATTAGAAAAAAGATGAGAGAAGATGTGTGAATCATATTTTTCAACAGAGAAAAGCAATAGTAAGTGTTATAGAAATGAAAAAGAGAGAATTTATATTAATTTTG
Organism: Cetraspora pellucida; assembly: GCA_910591915.1. Taxonomy (NCBI): domain Eukaryota; kingdom Fungi; phylum Glomeromycota; class Glomeromycetes; order Diversisporales; family Gigasporaceae; genus Cetraspora; species Cetraspora pellucida. The sequence continues at coordinate 3,028 of CAJVQA010005855.1, forward strand.
TTTGTATCCAACTGTGAAGAAGACATGTTTCTCTCTTTTCTTTTTCTAGCTAATATCATTAATTTTTTCTCTTTTATAGTAGTAATCACATCTACAAAAAAGTTGATAAGAGATGCTGATATGGCTTTATAATACTCTTCTAACAATTCCAGCTTTTTGAATGATGATAATTTCTTCTTAAGCTCAGGCCACTTTTACAATATAGAATTAGTAAGCATATTTCTAAGAGCTTTGCTTATATTAAGTTTTAATAATTGCTCTTGTATTTCATTAACTTTAATTTTTTTAATAGCAAATACTGTTTTTATTAAAAAGCAACTTGAAATTGATGATGCTATAGAAGACACACTAGTAGTATCTTGTGTTTTAGATATAGCAGTAGTAACATTGTTAAAAAGGTTGATAAGCTTGTTTAATAGATCAACCTTTGTAAATTCTTCTTCTCATTTAGCAGTTTGTTCAATCCACCTGGCAAAAAACTTTAAAGAATATGTAGCATTAACTCTGTATTGTCTTCATTTCATATATAAAACTCTTTCTGGCTAAGTCTGTAGGTGACCTCTATGGGTTACAAAGCTGTTTGTGCAAACAAATCAAGGATTATCATCATCAAGTAACATTTTTGATAAACCATTATATTTAATAATTGCTGGACAATTGAACAAGTCATGACATGGAGCCTAAATTAAACATCCACATACTTTTCATCTATGCACTAGGCATGCTTTACCTCTTGTAAAAAAATATTTAAGTTTATTGCAAAAGAGATAACAATATAAGTTAATATTGCTTTCACTGAATAGATATCTCTTCTTTATACCATCTCCATGTATAGTTTTATGATCATAATTGAAATAATTTGAACAGATCTTTAACTTTGAGACTTCATCTTTAATTTTTTACATAGTTAAAGAATTAATTTCCTATATGCTAAATAATTGTCTTACATAGATTTCAGCCATTCTGTTGCACCTTTGAATTATATTTGTTTGATTATTATTGTTGACAATAGCACAGCATATTGCTTCAGTAGCATCACTAGAATTAGAAGGTACCAGTTTTTTAAATTCTTCCTGAAGCATTTCTGTCTTATAATTTTTTTCAAAGAATTTATTATCAATCTCACATAGTTCATCCTCAGATTTTTCGATTAACCCAGTTATCTTTTCTTGCAATGCTTCTAATGAATGCAAATTAAGAATGAAAGCCTCATTATTTGATGCTATATGTCCAATATCAGCATCAGTTTCTTGACTAAAGTCATCTTCAAAATTGAATAAAGCTTTATATAAGGATTTCATATTTATAATGTTTGTTAATATTTATATATTTATATATTTTTTTATAGAGAGAAAAGATTGTATAACAATTATCAAAGTCATACTGATGAAACTTGAGAGATAAAAACTGCATTTTTAAGCAATTTGGCTATATACAATGATCAAATAATATTTTAGTAATAATAAATCAAGGTCAGGATCATTGAGATTGGGTTTGGGTCAAAATCCTGACAGGTCATAATCATAACAAAAAATTATATCAATTAAAAATCCTAACAACTAAAATTCTGATGGTCAAAAATCCTAAAAGTTGAAATTTTTAGATAAGGGCATTTCAAATATGAAGATCATGTTTAATTAATTAATGAAGTTGTTTATTTTAATCAGTCTAAAAAGAGGAAACAAAAAAAAACAAAAAAAAATACAAAATTCTGACTATAAAGAAAATTATAATAATGAACTTTATTGTTATAATTTTCTTTTTTGTGTTTCACCTAACAACTATAATTCTGACAGGCCATAATTATAACAGCTAAAATTCTAACAGTCAAAAATCTACTGCAGAGACAGTGCCCAATCCAAAGTGAATCTCTCTCACCTGTAATCAATCACAAATTAAATTATTTATATTGGATTCAATTGTAATAGATATAATTCCTCACCAGTTTTAATATATATGTAACATTAATGGTCTCTGCTGTTTCAAAAATTCTGACAGATAAATTCTGACAATCAAAATCCCAAAAGCCAGAAAATTTAAGTAATAGTGTCAATGAAGTTGAAAAGAAAAAAAAAATTTGTGAAAATGTCAAAGATTTATACAACAATTGTTTAAACCTATCTTTGGATCTTAAAAATATCTGGAAGGCAATTTTGCTATATATAAAATATACCTGAAATTATATTTGTAAATAATCTGAAAAAAGCAAACAAATACTTATAATTACAATGATATATTTGCTGAAAAATTTTTTTTATTCAATTTTAATAATTATATAATTGTACAAATTTAAATATATTAAATAAAAATATTTTTTCAATAAATAATTATCACAATTCTACATTAAGCAACTATTTAACTATTCAAGTTTGATTATAAGTATATAAGATTTTAAATAAAGCATATATTTGCACTCATGACTAAAAAAATATTGTGATTCATCTTGATTTCATTAAAATATACTATAATTAGCTCTATATCAGATCCCAAGCATAAAATTTGCTATATACTAGTTATAAGAATAAAATAAAAAATAGAAATAGAAAAAAATAATACAACAAGCATGATTTGTCTTGAACTTATTAGAATACTCCTTTTCTAATATAACTGGCTCTATATCAAGCTCAAAGCATAAAATTTGCTAGTATTAGTTATAGGAATTAAGTAAAAAAATAAAAATAGAAAAAAATAATACAACAAACTTTATTTTTCCTGATTGTTATAGAATTCGATTATGATATAAAGTAAGTTGGACTGACAAAAAAAACCCAAAAAAAGCTTTTATATTTTGCAATTAAGTTTTTACTATATTATATAATATAGAACAATACCTATTTTTGAGAGACTGCATTCTTTCCAGTTTTAGTTTGTACTGTATTTTAAACTCACAAATAATAAAGAAACTAACTTTCTGAACAGTTATACTAATGTTATAAGTGCAGTTTTCTTTAAGAGACCTCTAAAATAAATGATTAAAAGTAGATGACCATTGCAATTTACTATGAAAAATGTACATATCGATCACAAATTTTATAGTAAAAATTTTATCCCTATAATCTGTATGACAAATCAGGCATCTGCTAATATCTTAAGAATTTTAGTATTTCTCACTATATCGAGATATACTGTACTAGCAAGATAGGATTTATTAATATTATAAGTAAGTATTTTATTATAATAATAGTTCTCTACAGTCACTTACAAAAGAACCTTTATTTGATGTATGCAAGGTATAGTGTTTATTAATCTCTTGTCAAAATCTGCCTTATTATTAGGATGAAATTACAGATTATTTATAAGCAAAATTCTATCTATTATTAGGATGCTGATATCTATTATCATGCTTATAATGATGATAGTGCTTATATTGCATATATTGATTATATTAATTATAATCAATATATGCAATATATGCATTGTAATATTAGAATATTGTGATCGATCATATGAAAAATAAACAAAATGTAATAAGTTATATTTGTAATCCAGAATGGTGTTTCAAATGCAGAGAAGTAGTGCAGAAGGATGTAAGAATAAATTACACATCCTTGCAGAAATAACATATTACTAGAAAAATTAAATAATTAATTGTAAATAAAATTAGATAGTCTTAAAATAATAATAAATGTGAAGTCACATTTGTAAGTTATGAATTCAGTAATATAAATAAAGACCAAAATGGCCCTTAGAAACAGTATAGTTTATTCACTTTATTAAAGAATAAATCCAAATACACTATATTGTATATAATAAATACTAATACTATTATTATTACAAACTCTGTGAACCTCTATAATATTGTTGTTCAAGCCCTTAACTATATGACTTACTCTACTTATATTCATTAATCTCAAAGTAACTAAAAGCTTTAATCACCTACCAGCCAAATCTAATACCCTTTTTTGAAAATGTTACTTATTGTACATTATGCAAGATATTGAATTGTGAAGTGACAGAGTCACAATTTTCTAAACCCAATAGCATTATAATTATTATAAGCACAGATATCTCAACTTTGGTAAGATCTTCTTAACTGAGACAGAATCATTACTGATAATTATGCAATGATAATCTTATGATAAAATCAGTGACTTATTAATTATGTGTTTCAGATCTAACTTTATGCATTCATACTAGCAATTTCTTCTAAAGCAAAAAACAATATATAATTTTTATAATACTAGCATAACCTTTCAAAATAATCTAATAAAAATAATATCCTATTAAATCTGATAAAAGATTAACATATGAAGTATGTACTTTATATATGCTTTTGCTATATAAACCTTCAATACTAATATAAAATATGTCCATCATGCTGTAGGACTCAAATGGACTCTGGCAATTTGAAATGGGTTATTGTCTAATTATAAAAGGATTGATCACATCTATTATATCTATTGCATTCATTGCATGCAACTGATTAGTTGCATGTAATGCATGTGTTAAATATAGTAGATGCAGTGATTGAGTAGAAGAGAAATATCAGTAGGATAAGATTGATTAGTAGCATCAGTGATATCAGTTATATTCATTGGATAATGTAAATAAAGATTTTAATTATAAATAAAAGCCAATAAGCCTTTTTGGAAAGAACAACTTCTTTTTGGAAGACAATACATAGCACATTAAACATATAACCATATATAAAACTGCTTGTTAATAATCAACAGAAACTTTTATTAAAAATACAATTGTTGCTATGTTGTGTTTAGATAACTGCAACATAATACAAAATGTCATATAATGTATAATAGATAATTTTTTTAAAAAAGGATATTAGATTTGGCTAGTAGGTAATTAAGACTTTCAGTTTCTTTGAGTAATAAATACAAGTAAGGTAAATTACATAAACAAAAACTTGAATAAATAATGAAGTTTATATATTTTACAGGATATGTACTAGGTTTAGATTAGTATTTTATTATAAATATTATAATGTATTGAGACTTGTATTTTAATAAAACTAATAAAATGTACTGCTTCTAAGAGCTTTTTGGTCTTTATATATAATACTAAATTCGTTACTCCAAATGTGACTTATCTATTAAGAGTAGAGTGTATGTAGATTATTTTTTTTATGATCTTGATGATATAATAAATTTTTATATAGTAAATTAAAAATGTGTTATTAATAAAACTTATTTATTTTTTAATTAATTTTTATTAAAATTTAATAATATATAGGTTTAAATAAGTTATTTATTATATTAAAATTTTATAAGAAGTTTACTTTAAAAAAATTATATTTAAAATTTAAAAGCTAGCAATTCTCTCTGTAGATCACTTATACCAAAACTACAAAAAGACATTTGATTATTTCTCAACATTCTACTAAGTAAACCTTAATTGACCTCTTAAGTAAAGTTGTTCGGCACACTTTTCTCCTTCTAGGCGGCTGTGTTTTATTTCTCAATAAAACTTGGCTGCTGAGAAAAATTCCAAAAATATAGTTTTTGGTTTTTGTCTATTTACACATAATTTTAATAATTAAATATATCTTCTTGCCTATTTAAAAGTTGTTCAGCTTACTAAGAACAACATTTTGATATATAATTTGTTAAAACTGGACTAAACTCATTGAGATATAAGCAAAAAGCGAAAACAAACCTTGTTCTTTGCAGGTTTTTTCACTGGTAATTTTAGGAAAACTTGCTGGGTTGCCCTGGAAATTCACTTTTCTGAGACCTATTAGAATTTCCTAAACATTCAATCAGCTTATCTGTAATCTAAACTCTTTTTCAAATTTTCCTAATTAGTCTAAAAATTCTTAAACGAACTAAATTTTTTCAAAAAACCTACTTAATAATTTATTTTTAGATCAAGATATCAACTCCTGTAACAACTGCACCTGATACTATTGACCTTGACTATTTCTACCAGAAGTGTCCTAAAAGCTTTGAAATTGGTATTCATAAGGATGCATCAACTTCATTTCATCCTATTCTTGCCAACAAACAACCTAAAAATTGTAATATTACTGAACTTAGAGAAAGCACCAAATGCAGTCATTACTTTAAAGCACCCAAATCTAGCTCTGTGGTCACATGCTTTTGTGACAAATACCACACACACTTTATGTCAACAACTAATCAAACCTACAAACAACATGAAACTACAAATGTTATCAAAAAACTTAAAGATCAAAAAACCTTAGCAAATACAATTGCAAATTCTACTGAATTTGTTTCACCATCACCTACAGCATCATTCTCACCTAATATACATAACCACCTCTGTGCTAAATGCAACTTATCTATTGTCTGTAAAGAAATGAATAACCAACATTATCTGATAACTAATGCTATTTTATATAATGATAAACCTTACCACAAAGCCTGTACTAGTACATAAAAATTCACTTAACAGTTAAGCTCTTCTCTTACTTTTATTCAAAAACTTTAACAAACAATTAGTTCTTACAATCCACTTGCATCTGAACTTACCTTTACAACCTCACCTAACAACAACAGTAATACTACAAATAATATAGATCTTGACAATAACACTACTAATAACAATAACAACCAACAACATCAACAATAACATCAACTACCACTATACCAAAATCCACCTCACTCTAATGAACAACAGCAACAACAGCAACAAATAAGTAAACAACAACAACAGCCAACACAAACTAATACTACTAACAACTAACAAAAAGTTAAAGCTAATCCAACATTTGACTGGCTTGCCAATTTTCCAATCTTCAAAGATATGAAAGATAATCACAACTTCAAACTGAATTTTCAAGAAAAATTTTTAACTTTCTTAAATTTTATCTACATGATTTTTATCTGAGCAAAGAAATCAAACCAGAAACCTCTAAACAAAAGGCCCTTAAGGTTAGCTTTTATCATATTATTTACAAAATAGCTGGAAACAGACCTGAATTTCTTATTGACTTTATTCAAAAAACTAACCCCAATACAAACAAAGCAATTACTATTCTTTTCAATATACTTAAAGAAACTCTCAAAAAACTCATCTTGGCATTTACTACAATTTTCTTTACAAAACTCAACTATTTCAAAATCTTTGTCTCTTTAGCTACCATTTCTCCATATATCAACCAAAATCGCATTCAACTTGCATTAATCTGGCTTGCATTCACTTATATCTCTTAAACAACTATTAAGCAATTGGTTACATCAAATTCACTGAATTCTTCCAACTTCAACCTAAAAGATTTAATGTTATATCAAAAGTATCTGATTATGACAAAGAAAAGTAATATGTTATAATTAAATCTGATAACAAATTTAATATCTACCTTGATTTTAATATTCCAAAAACACTATTCCACCAAAAACTAAAAATTCCATCCCTTGCAAATTCTTTAGATCATTTAAAACAATGGTTTAAACAATTTTTTCCAACATACAACTGACAATTTGCCCAAACATTAGATGAAACCAAAGTATTTAACTCCTTAAAATACCAAATCTAACAGAAATTTATTCTTTATCTTAAAGAAACCTTACCTACTGAAATACAATTTCAACAACTTTACAATTTACAAGAATGTTGAAATGAAACAATAAAATTAGCTAACTTTTATATTCTTATCTGCACAGATGAAACTTGCTCCTATTTAGAAAAAACAGAACCCAAAAACAATGAAAAAGAACCAGAAAATACAAACCCACTCACTACAACTCCTAACCTCCAATTTCGATATACTTCCCACAATTACTAAATAATATTTTTAAAAAATCATATGTAGACTTTCCAAAACAAGAAAATGAAATTTGGAAACAACCTGAAATTGATTCATCTATATTCTACAAAAACAGCAAACATGAAGCATCCTTTAACAAACAAATCCCTACATCTCTCCTTGATGAGCTTGCAACAGAAATAGAAAAATCTGCTTGCAAAATCAACAATGTCTTAACCAACTCCAAATGTTGCAGCTATTACTTTTATTTATATCTTAATTTATATCAAAACATTGCAGCACAAAACCACAATATTGACAAACTTGACAAACAAAAAGCAGTAGAACTTATTACTTCCAAACCTACTAGCACTGAACTATTGGCAAGAGTTTTGATATTCTTTAACTCTCTTGACAAATCTCTAACATATTCACAAATCAATACTTATTACTGAGAAACTGCCTACCTAGAGGCAAACAAAATATTACAAGACAAATTTAAAATGTCATACTCAATACATTCCTTAATTGAAGAATTTCTCTTCCTTAAGGAAACCCTTTTTCAATAAATCTGTCTTATACAAACCCCATAGATGCAGCTGCCACATTGCCAAGAGATACACCCTTAGTAGTTGGCAAGGAAAATGATGTAAGTGGGCAGGTGGTAAAGCTCATTTACATAAAGGGCCAAGTTAATGATAGTCAGATCCAATATACAAGGCAGACTATGGCATGCTTCACAGCTGTGCAAGCTAAGCTTCAAACAGTGAATGACCCTGTAAAAGACAATCCAACCTTTTATGTTCCTGTTTTCAACACTTCACCTCTTGCAGGAACAAATACATATTACAACAAATTTCTATTATTATACAACCTACCTATCATACACTACTATATAATATTTGGTGAATTTCTATTTTATCTTCAAAAACATTCCTTTAAACATAGCTTTAATATATCTATTAATCATAACAAAACTGAGCTACACAAATATACTAACCCTTCAGATTCTATTCTGCCTGAACATAATCTCATCCAATCTTTTTAATATGAACTATACAAGCACTTACCTTTACTAACAACACCAAACAATATTTCATCTAACATCTATTCATCTTTACTTGATTAACTGTTTTTTGCTAACTCATTTTTAGCATTACTATCTACTAATTTACCATCTATCTCTGCATCTAATCATACAGTTTCCTGGTCTGAGACCATCTCTGAACTTACATCTTCCAACCTAATAGCTCAAATACCTACATCTAACTCAAACAAACCACTTTATCTGTCAATATGTATACATAATACATGAGGATATAATGATAACCTAAAACAACAAACATGGGAGGATTACTGTATATCTCATGATATCAATATTGCTAGCATTACAGAAACTAAAATCTCACAGAACAATGCATATGTTAAATTTTCTAGATCCCAACACTTTACTTATTATTGGTCATGTACTGATAATTGTAAAGCTAGAACAGCAATTATGATCCTCAAACTACATGTTCATAAAATACTTAACTTTCCTAAATATGCTATTGCAATTGATCTCTTCTTTAAATATAACTTTAAATTCTGTATTATATCAGTCTACCTATCTTGTAATGACCTTCAAATTAGACTTCTTATCCAAAACAATATTATACAATGGATTTAAGAAGCAAATACAAGCAATATACAACCAATTGTCATGGGTAACTTCAATGTCTCTGACAATTTACAATCATCTTCTATCAAACTTAAACTTATTCATTTCTTTTAACACAATAGCATGTATGATTTAGCAAAACACACACAATTCTTAACCCCTACATGGCATAGTAGCAGATATAGCAGTCATATTAACTATATTTGGGCTAACTATGCTATTATCTGATATCTAACCTCTTACTATACAGATGATACTAACCAATGTATACTTAATAACCATAATATACTGATATCATCCTGGGAATTTTCTTATGCCATTACTGGGAAACAATAATCAGCAACCAAAACTAAGTGTAGAATATTTGCTTATAAACAAATAAACCAAGACCTTTGGCAAAACTTTACTGACCAAGTTATATCTAATTTTCATAACAACAATGTTTCTTCTACAACTAATACTACAGAATCACTTGAGGCCACTTAGCACAAAATTCAAACTAGCATTATTTTAGCTGCTCTTCAACATATCTCAAACAAAAAATTTACTGTCTGAAACTTTCAACACATCTTTTTCTCCAATGCATCCAAACTACATTCAGGATTCAAAAACTTGGCAACATCATAAGACAAGTTAAAGTAGCATCTTGCAATCATACCTTTGTGCCTATACTTTACAATCAAAATATTGATCAACTTAACTCTCTTCATCATCTCAATATACCTGCACTGTTCCAAGATCTTAACCTTCTACCTGACTGGATAACTGCAGCCAACACAGAGTGGAAAACACTTTATCATGCACGCAATCTAAAAAATGTTAAAAATATAAGAGAACAAATTAATGACAATATAGTCAAAAGATGTACTAAACTTAAAACTAGTTCAACATCAATGATCAATAGTATAATCAACCAACACAAAGATCCTATCAAGTTTGCCAACATTAAGGAATCAAACAATATTATCATTGAACTATCACTCATCAAACAATACATTCAACAAAACTTTGATGATTAGACAGCTCCCAGAAACATCCAACTACAATTATTCAACACAATATGGCAGCAAGAATATCAACCTAAACCAAACATCAATTCTACATAGTATCAACCAGCACTTAAGGAATTCTCTTCTATAGAAGTTCTTGAAGTTATCAATCAACTTCCTAATAACAAAGCATGTGAACCATCAGACATTAGCTATGAGATGATCAAACATGCTGGAACAGTATTTCTTAATACAATTACAGCTCTTCTTAATTGCTATCTTATATTTGATCAAATCCCAAACCAATGAAAAGAAGGAAGAATCTTTCCTATCTCTAAAAAACCTATCTTTGATGACAACTTAACTAATACCAGACCTATTAGTTTACTTGAACACATTAAAAAACTTTATACCAAACTTCTCACCAACTGACTTAACTATATCTTTACTCATTACAAAATTCTGTTACCTTTTAACTATATAGCTTTACCTGATAACAGTACAGCTATTTCTATATATATACTTAATAACATTATTGAAGAAGCTTTCTGTAATTCCAAACAACTTTGGCTCTTATTTCAGAACATGAGCAAAGCTTATGATTCTGTAGACTTTACACTCTTTACCAAATCTTTATTATGCCTACATATGTCACCTAATCTTATCAATATCCTTACTAATTTGCTTACTAATTAACAAAACTGAGTCATTACAAATTTAGGTCTTACCAACTTCTACAAAGTTAAAAATAGTATTGATCAAGAAGAAACTATAACTCCATTGTTCTAAAGAATTTATTATGACTCTCTTATAAATAAAATAGCTTCAAACTTTTTAGAATACACTTTGGCCACAAAGTGGAATACTAGTTTGCTCTGACCAAAATCTCAACAACTTCAAATCTCAGTATCTGTATTATCATATATGGATAACATATTTTGGATAGCAAAATCTAAAGAAGAATTACAATTAATCATTGCCACAGCTATTTCCTTTTATCATATGGCAGACATTCAAATTAACTCAACTAAATTAATTCTTATATCAAACATATCATCTACAGCTTATATCCACTTCTTTAGCTCATCACTTATACCAATTCCTGCCAACCAACCATTCAAATTTTTAGGATGTTGGTTCACTCTTAATAATTCACATACAAAACAAAGCCAACTAAATTATAATGAAGCAATACAGCTCATCAATGTTATTGGTACAAAAAGAATTACAGACAAACAAGCTATTTATATTAGTAATACTGTAATCATTCTTACTATTGAATACAGATTATATAATATTATTCTTAAATACTTCATTTGTGATAGCATTTTATCCAAATACCTTACTATGATCAAACATAAAGCTAAACTTTCTTATACCAGTCCTAACAGCACTATGCTTAATCCTTATATATATAATGTATATAATATCTGGGATATCCAACTACAACATCATATATCCTGCTTTCAACAAAGAATTAATGACTCTGAAATTTTTGATATTTCTACCAAAATTTGTTTACAGCAACTTCAAAACAACCTTTGGTCTGCTATTAATATTCTTTAGCACAGCCAACTACTAATAGATAGACCTAACAAACTTACACTTAAGTTTAAAATTATACAACTTCTACAACACCTTGGCATATCAATTTTAGCCAACTCTAATGTTCTGTGGCCTAATACTTTTCATGATGGATATCAACTACTAGAACCGATACTCAGTCAACATCCCAAATATTATACTTTCAAAAAACAACTTTGAAAAACAATATACTCTACTTAGAGCAATTAAGTACTGCAGACAATAGTACATTACTTAAATGGCACTATCTTTTATCAAGACTTTATAATCTAACAAAAGGAAGGCAACCTCTCTGGTTTACCTATCTGGAAGATACAATCTTATCTAACAGACTACATTGCCTAATTCTTTCCCATTTTCAACCTCTAGGAGTTAATGCTTTTGCATATAATACTTCACCAATCAAGAAAAACTTAAACCTTGGCTACTTACCTACAATAATGATAATGAAAAGATCATTATTGTCAAAATTCGCAAATATTTTTCTAATACAAACCAGTTCTCTATCTCACATTGGAATATGAATATTGATTTAGAACATAATCACTATTACCCACTCCCAAATTTAGACTGCACACCATGTACTGGATGCCATCTTAACTCAAATAGAGTTAAGCAAACTTGCACAATTAACATCTTAGCAACTATCTGTACTAGCT
>CAJVQA010005856.1:0-15581 GCA_910591915.1 Cetraspora pellucida
ATGTGCTGAACAAGTTTACTTAGAAGCCCAAGATAGGTTTTCTTAGTAAAATAAAAAGTTATAAGTGTTTTTTGACGAACGAATTTTTTAGTTAATTTTTGTGCAATGGATTTGCAGAAAGAGTCCCTTATCCTCTTAAATATTTATAAAATATCAGATTTAATAAATAATTTAATTAAATTAGATTTTATATAATAATATTACAAATAAGAAATAAATTTAGCTAATTATATTTGTTTTTAGATATATAGTTAATAGATTATTAGTATTTTAAAAATAATAATTTATTAAAACTGATATAAAAGCTAATTATTATGCATATTAGTTTAGGAAAGTCATATTATATTAAGTTTTAAAACAAATTTAATATATATATATATTATTTATATAAAACAAACTTTTTTGTAAATCATTTATACAAAAATTAACAAAAATTTATTTATAATAAAATTACTATTAACTTGTTATTTTATTAAGTTAACTAAACTTTGTGTCTTAAGTAAACTTGCTCAGAATAATATTTTATATATCTTCTAAAAGTTTTAAAACTTTAACTTTTAAATTTGCAGTTTAATACTGCAATAACAGTCTTTAGACTCTTAAATTATTTTTTTAATTATTGCTTTAAAACTAGCTATATAACTTACTTTGCAGTTATAAGTAAAGTTGTAAAAATTACTTATTTAATTAAAAAAAGCCTATATATCTAATATTAATAGTTATATAATAAAAAACAATTTTAACTCTTTTGTAAACTTATTAAAAATTTTTTTGTTCCTATTCTTATTTTTTTTTCTTTTATACAATTTTTGTATAACATTAAATTATTATTATAATTATTTTTATATTAAATTTAGACTATACTAATTAATATTATTTAAAATAGTATTTAATTTTTTATTAGTTCTTTTTTTTTATCAATTTAATTTTATATATTATTACAAAGCTATTTCAGATATATAACTAATTTGTTATACTAAAGTATATTTGTCACATCAGCCATATTTTGTATTATCTAAATTATATAAATTATTTTTAAGATTATATAAAACACAACAGCCACAGTAGATGCAGTATTATATTATATCCTTGTTAAGTCAACCTTTGTTTATAGTATATATTAAATTTTTAATAACAAATAACAAAAAATTTACTAAATAATTTTAAATTTTGTTTCTAAGTAAATCTGTAGTATATTTTTTTTTTTATTAAACAAAATGGCTACTTTGATTACTTAAAAATTAGATTATTTTGATTTAGACTATTTTTATAACAAATATAGTAATTATTATAATATAATAATTTGAAAGTAGAATCTATATAACTTAAATAATGCTATTCATATTTAACCTATTAGAATATAATCTTTATTATTTTTAAATTTTGTTTAACCTATTATTGTTTATTATAACTGTTAAAAATATTATATTTTTTTATTTTATAATCTTAATATTCTGTTAAAACAAACTACTTCTACTTCTTCTTTTTAAAATCCAAGTTTATAAACATGAATATTTTATCTAAACAAATTAAATAACTTAAAGATATTATTTGCAAAAACAATTACTTTCTTCTTTATTATTTCTTTTTAATTATTTTACAACTTAACAAGCAATCTTATACACAAATCATTAACTTTTTCTGACAATTACTTGTACCAAATTTTGTTGCAAACAATTGATTATTATTCAATATTTTATTAAGTAAGCTATCTTTGAACATCTAAGTAAACTTGTTTTTAATATAATTTTATATTTAGGCAGCCTAAATATATATCTCTGAACCTCTTATTCATTGAAATATTTTTATTAAATATAAAAATACTTATATTTAAGTTATCTTAAATTTTACTAATTAAACAACTCTTGTATCTTAGAACAAAAAGAAAAAGTTAGCTAAAATCAAATATATCAACACTTGTCCTTTCTATACTAGCACTTCTAGCTTCTACCTCTAGTAATTTAACACAATCTAGAATTTCTAACACCTTATTTATAAATCTTACAATCTGTACTTACAATGTTTGAGGATACAATGAAAACCTCAAACAGCAAGTTTGAGAAGATTATTGTATCTCTCATTTCTTGAATATTATCAGCATTACAAAAACTAAAATAGCAAAAGATAATGCTATTACCAAACTTTACAATTCAAAATACTTCTCTTATTTTTGGTCTTGTACTAACAGTTCCAAAGCAGAAACTACATTTATGATTCAAAAACAACTTACACCTTATATACACAATATTTTTACTTTTTCTGGCTATGCTATTGCTATTGATCTCTTCTTTAAACATAATCACAAATTTTGAATAATATCTATATACCTATTATGTAAAAATTCACAACTTAGACTTCAAATACAAAATACCATTATTAAATAGATTCAACAAGCAACTAACCAAAATATTCTACTTATAATACTAGTTAACTTCAATATGTCATCTTCTCTTTATCTATCAAATACAAATTACTGCAATTTTTATAATACAATAATATCTACAACTTGGCAGATTATACAAATACTTCTTCCTACATCTGGCAGACATTACAGTACTATTGACTACATCTGAGCCTACCTTCCTCTACTTAAATATCTCAACTCATTCTATTTAGATGATACAGAAAACTGTATTCAAAGTAATCACAAAATTCTTATATTCTCCTGAACTTTTTTCTATGCCTTTATTTGCAAAAACAGACATTTAACCTGAACTTAATAAAGAATTTTCAATTACAAAGCAATAAACAAAGAGTAATAGAAAATCTTTGCTGACCAAGGTATCTATAATCTCAATATAATCAAAACTTCTACCTCAATTCAAACTTCTGAATCACTATAAACTATATAGCACAAAATCCAAACTAGTATTATTAATGCAGCTACTAAATGTATTTCTAACAAAAAATCTACTATCTGTAATTTTTAATACTCATTTTTTGCTAAATTTATCTTACTTTATCAAAGTCTTAAAAAACCAAACAGTATTATTAGACAAGTAAAATCTTCTTTAGTCAACATAACACCAATATCTATACACCTTAATTCTTCAATCCCATACCTTAATTTAATCTATTAACTTAATATAGATCTCATACCTAATCTCTATGAACTTATACCAAACTGGATTACTAATATTAACACCAAATGCAAACCTTTTATCATGCTCAAAACTTAGAAAACATCAAGCAGATCTGAGAACAAATAAACCAATATATCACTAATCAATGTTTTAAACTCCAAACTAATTCCAAAGCAATAATCAATAATATACTTAATCATCAAAAAGATCCTGTAAAAATTAACAACATTAAAACACCAAATGACATTATAACAAATTCCAAACTTATTAAAAAACAAATTAAACAAGATATTGATAACTGGACTGCTTACAGACCTATTAACACTCATGAATTTAACTCTAACTGGTCAGAAAAATACTAATCCAAATCACAACTAGATCAGACTATTACAATTTAGCTCTAGCTAAATTTTTAATAAATGAAATTTTTACAACTCTTAATCAGTTACCTAACAATAAGATATATAGTTCATTTGGAATTAGCTATAAAATGCTAAAACAGGCTGGCCCTGCCTTTCTTTAAATAATAATTGCTCTTTTTAATTGATGCATTCAAACCAACTATATATTCAAGCAATAGAAAGAAGATTGCATCTTTCTAATATCAAAAAAACCTATTTTTAATAGAAACTTATCTAATACAAGACCTATTAGCCTAGTTGAATATATTAAAAAACTATATACCAAACTTTTTACTAATTATCTTAACCTAATATTCACTCAACACCTTATCTTACCTCCTATAACTACATCACCCTATCTGACAATAGTACCTCTATCCCAATATATATATTCGACAATATTATTGAGGATGCCAGTTGTAATAACAAACAACTCTGGTTTTTGTTTCAGAATATGAGCAAAACATATAACTTTGTAAACTTTGATCTTTTTACTAAGTTTCTCAAACATATATCAATGCCTCAATCTCTTATTAATATACTCATTAATCTTCTTACTAATCATCAAAATCATGTTATATCTAATCTTAAACTTACTGATCTTTATTTAGTTAAAAATGAGATAGACCAAGGAGAAACTATAACTTTCTTATTTTGAAGAATCTACTATGACCTCTTAATTAATAGAATAGCATCACAATTTTAGGATACTCTTTGTTTACATCCTGAAAAACTAACTTATACTCATCCTAAACTCAATGCTTAAAAATATTTGTATCAGTTTTAGCCTACATGGATGATATTCTTTGGATTGCAAAATCCAAAGATGAACTCAACCTAATAACTAAAACTACTACTTTCTTCTACTATATGGCTAATATTTAAATTAATCCAACTAAGTTTGTCCTAGCTACAAATTTTTTTACCTCCTTTTTGTGGTTTTCCAAATCACTAATTTACTCTATTCCTAAAAACCAACTATTCAAGTTTCTTGAATATTGGTTTACACTTAACAACAAACATTCTTAAACCATTAAACTGATAAAAGAAGAAGCCTTTAGCTTTATTAACATAACTAATACAAAGAAAATTACTAACAAACAAATTGTTTACATTATTAACATAGTTATTATTCCAACTTTAGAATACAAACTTCATAACATAATTCTTTTTTATACTATATACAATCAAATCTTATTTAAATACTTTACTGTAGCTAAACACAAATCTTATCTTTTTAGATCTATACCAAACAGTACAATGCTTAATCCATTTCTATACAATATACATAATATCTAGGATATCCAACTTCAACACCACATCTCTAACTATTTTCAATGAATTAACAATTCTAATCTTCTCAGTATTACAATTCAAATTAGACTCCAATACTTACAAAACAAGCTATGTCCTCTACTAGTATACTACATCACCCCAAATCTATAATAGATAGTCCTAACAGACATTCATTAAATTTTAAAATTACTTAACTTCTTTCTCATCTTAAGTTAATCATAGTTAATTCCAACTTAACTTGGCCTTACACAATTAGTAATAGCAGCCAATCACTAGAGTCTATTCTATCATAGCATCCAAAATATTTAACCTTTAAAAAGCAACTTAAACAATCAAACATTATGTATTTTGAACAACTTTGCATTGCAGATAACAGAACTTTACTTGACTGAAAACATTTCTTACCAAGATTATTATACTTACCCAAAGACAGAAAACTCTTTTGGTTCTTTTACTTAGAAGATACAATTTTAGCACACTCTTATTATTGAAATATTTTACTACATTATTAATTATTAGGCCACAACCCTTATGCTTATTATACTATTAATACATCCAAAAAACATACTAAATTTAAACTCTGATTACTCTCATACTACAATGATAAAATTATTATTAGAAAAATAAGAAAATATTTTCCATCTTCTAACCACTATTCTATTACTTATTGGACCTCTAATATAGATTTAAACTACAAAAGATTTTATCCTTTACCTCCTGTTAGCTACAAACAATATATAAGATGCTATCTTAATTCTTATAGAATTAGCTAAACCTATACTGTTGAAGTTTCTGCAATTATTTCTACACAATTTCTTGGCAGAGCTAGCTCAAAGTACCAACTTAACCTCAATACTAATTACTTGAACCTTATCTGTTCTACAGCTATCAAACATTCAAGTTATATTTCTCTTTCATCTAATATTTCTATTATTAACTCTATTGCCTCTGAAATCTTTATCCTAAGCAAATCTACTAACATATTTATATTTATTTCACATTACAACCTCTCTTACCAGCAACTATCTTTCTATACTGACAGATCTGTAATTAACATTGATACTGACCAATGCATAATGGGTATTGGCTAGATTCAAGTTAATAATAATAATCAAATTATTAATTTCTTCTCTGCTAAAATTAAATTCTAATTTTTATTTTACAAAGCAGAACTCTTCTCAATCATTACTACAATCTTAACTGCTTCTTGAAACTGTATTATTAATATCTTTACAGACTCTTAATCAGTAATTTTTAAATTTAATAATCTTCAACTTAAGTCAATTCACCCTAACAAGTTACCCAAATTTAATTTATAGCTAATTTGGCACATTCTTCTAAACATTATTAAATTATACAAATTACAAATTACTTTTCACAAAATACAGGCTCACTTAGATAACTATCTCAATGAGTAAGCAAACAGTCTTGCTAAACAACACTTACTGTCACTACTTCTTTTATTTAACTACTCAAATCTTTACAACTCTTATCATATTCTTCAATAGGAACACTATTATGTAGAACTTCCTACAAGGCACTTCATTAAACAAATCTGTAAAGCTCACATCTTAGCTATATAGGCATTACAAAAATAAAACAGTAAGTAGTTATACTTCAACCAAGACATTGATTGGAAATCTACTTGGTTTTACTTTAATCATAATCAAAAACTCTTATACAATATTACCAACTTTAGACTTAATTAACTAAAATCTTTTAAAACAAAAATCCTTCTTAATAAGTTGTCAACATACTCATTATATTATACTATTTATCCAAGCCAATATTCAGATACTACTTGCTTCCTTTGTATCTTATTTAATTTCTATTCCTACTGGTGCATTTGTGCTAATTCATCTTTATTTGATCAAATTATTCAAACTTCTACTAACCAAATTATCTCTAATAACTTGCCTGATCTTGACACTTATCATAAACATAACTTAATTAACAAAATTCTTCATCATCCAGTTCTTAACTTTCTATATATGTTACCTAATACTTACTATTCTAATCTTACTTTTAAAGAACTTATTTCAAAGTCTTTTATATCAACAATTCAAAACTCTGATATTATATACAAAATGGTCTCTCAAGTTATTATTAATATTCTTCTCAATATTAATGAACAATTATATGAGCAATTATAGAAAACATACTGTATTCACTTCTTTAATTGGAAAAATTAACAAAACAAATCTTAATCTTAACCAATTAACCAATCTTCAAGATCATCTAATTTAACTAAAAAACATATATGCTCTCAAAAAGATTATACTTACTAATGCCTTTGTGAACTTCTTGATCAATTACATTCTTACTTAAATACATGCCCTCCTATTGGCCAAGCAATTCGCAAAATTAATATCTGGTACATCTTATGGATCAAATATAGCATATCATCAAATTATATATTAAACATCCAAATTTAGATAAGCTTTGACTACTCTAGTAGATTTAGGTCATAGATACTAGTCTAAACTTTTTTCTTACATATAATTTTTAATTTATTTGTTTTGTACAAATAGTAGTAGCTATATAGTTAGCAGTTTAATAATTAGTCTTAACTGCAAGTGTTGGCCTTGGCTATAGCATATATATATGTAACTATTTTAAATTATTAATAAAAATATAAGCAAGGCTTCACCTTAATAACAAAAAAAAAGCTTATTTACAGCTTTATTTTAATATATAATTTATCAAAATAGCCTAAAACTGATTAACTTATTAGCAAAATACACTTAAACTCTCTTGCAAATTTTTTTTTTATTTTTTGCAAATTTTTTGAAGAGCTGCCTCTGGTCTACTTCATCTAAATCCACCCAAAACAGGATTACTAGTCAATATTACACAATTTATTAATTACAAATTTGTATTTTTTCAATTTTATATAACTTTTTGTTTAACGTAAATCTTGACTTACAAATGGATTTGCAAAGTGTCACATACCTTCTGTGATGCCTCTCTATTTATTACACTCTGTATTTGTCACATTCACTAATTGTCACATCTCTTATTTATTACATCCCATATTTGTTACTCCTTCTTATTTGGCACATCTTATATCATTAACATTTTTTGGACTTAAGAATCTCAATTTCAAATCTGTTTTTATTTTCAAAGCAATCATGTTTATATTAATTAATCAAGATCCAAACTAATATGATTTAAATTACTTTTTAGCTAAATATAGTGACTGCTTTGGTGCTATGACTAAAGAAAATAATCTACAACAAATTAAACCTATTTAATTTGCTGTACACCTAACTAAATGCAATAAAAAAAACAAGATTCATTACTTTAAGCATCTTATTAACCTACTGTTGTACAATATCTTTGCAAAACTTATCATACTCTGTTTACATCTCATTATTACCAACTTCTTTCAAAATCTGCAACACCTTCTTCAACTTCTAATTCTGCTGCTTCTATGGATATAATTCTAAACCAATTCAAAAAAATCAAAAATACTATTTCTCAATTCTCTGTAAGCAAAATTTCTTCATTTCTATTCAACTATGATAACTCATCTGTTGCCACTTCTTCAACTGTTACAGACCTTGCACCTAATACTGTAGCTATTAAAGCTCATATTCAACATACTCATATCTGTATTATTTGGCATAAATCAAATATTTCATGTGTTTTTCTAACTAATAACAAACATTCTCTTGACCCTATTGCTAAAATCTTATATGGATATTCCACTTATCCTAGCTGTATTTCTAACCTCAAGTTAAAACCATTAATTCAAACTAAATCTCTTAACCAACAACAATGATCAGTTCTCTTTACTACTAAATTTGCACTTATCAAAAAAGAAGAAAAAATTCAAATCTTTAAAGAATTTCTTCAACTTTTTAAAAAAAAATAATCTTCTTAGCAAAAAATAAAAATTCTACAACAACAAAAGAAAATCTTTTTAACTGGACCAAAAAATATCCAATCACAACTAAAATAGAACTATTTGCTAACTTTAATACACCATTATCTCAACAAATCTTTGATTTTCTTAAACCTCATCTTATCAATTTCACACTAAGAAAAATTACTAAACCTGCAACTGAACTCAAACAAACATCTAAATAGAGTTTTAAATATTTTATTAAAACCCTTGCTGATGCACAACCTAAGTTTTTTACAAATATTATCTATCAACACAATCCTACTATTAATAATTCAATTACCATATCTTTTGACTTCTTATATTCAACTCTTAAAATGCCTCTTTACAAATTTACTACAATTTTTTTACTAAACTTAACTATTCTAAAATACTTTCTTTACACAAATTAATTTCTCCTTATATATTACAAAATTGGTTTTAAGTAGCAATTAATTTGGCAAGAATTAATTTCTATCTACAGAATAAATATCAAACAATTGACCTTGCTAAGTTTTCCAAAACAGTTAACATTTTACCAACATGTTTTTTATTTCACTATTTCATTAGTGAAATGACATTAATTAACCTTTGTTCAAAATACAAAATGATGAAAAATATAATATTAATATATTATTTAATATTCTCAAACAAGAATTTCAGCAAACCTTTTGTATTTCTTCTCTTAAAAAATACAGACCTAATCTTGAATCATATTTTAAATCCTTCTTTGCTAATTACAAAAAACAATTTATCAACATTAATGAAACTAAAACCTTTAATTATATTAAATATAAAATTGCTACTAAACTTGCAGAATTATACAAAAGCTTACTTCTTTCAGATTTCAAAATAATTTCAATTAATTCTCTCAAAGAATGATCATTACTTTGTACTAAAGCTGCTCTATTTCACATTCATATATGTTCATATAGCAAAAATAATCTATGCACTATTCTTTCTCCTAACACTGAACATAACTTTGAAAACTTATCTACCAACTTTTTTGATATATTATTTGAAAAATTTTCTGCCACTTCATCAAATAAAAACTCAGTTAAATGAACTCAACCAGATCTTGATTTTTCTATCTTTGCAAAAGACCAAAAACATCAGACTACTTTTCAAAACATTATACCTTTATCTTTGCTTCACAAACTTGCTAATAAAGCAGAAACTTATTTTTCTGATAACAATAATACTGTTGAAAACCCTAAACATCATAGTTTCTATTTCTATTCTTACTTTCATATATTCTTTAGAGCTGCTGCTGGGAATAATGAAATTAATAATCTTAATGAGCACCAGGCCATTAACAAAATTACAACAAAGCCATTTAATACACATTTCCTTGTCTGTGTAATTATATACTTTCATATTCTCAAACAACCAATGATTTCAATACCAGAAATTCTTAAAATATATAAAACTACAATTTATTCACAAGCCCAAAAAATACTTCAAGAGAAATTTAAAATCAAATTCCAATCTTTCAAAAAGCTTAAAGATGATTTTTTCTTTACTCCAAAATCTAGTAAAGATAATAACAAAATTAAAGAAAAATTATTCTATGCAGAAACCCTTCAACAAGAAACTACAATCATTTATTCTTATAATTCTTTTTAATTAAATCTTCTGTAGAATACATAAATGCAACTACTGCTTCTGAAATTATAATGTCCTCTATTAAACATGGGCCATTTTCAAAAGAGAATAATGTAAGTAAATAGGTGGTTAAGTCCATTTATGTGAAGAACCAAGTTAATGATAGCCAAATTCAATGTACAGAGCAGGCTATAACACTCTTTGCAGCTGTGAGAGCCGAGCATACAGTGAGTGAATCTACAGAAGAATCTTCTACTTACTTGAATCCTATTTCATCATTAAACATTAAGGAAGCATTACAAGAACCAATTCACAAGTTATTATATGATTCAGATTCATGTTATAACTAATGGCTAGCATGTTTAAATCTACCCCTACTTTCACATTTACAAACACTCAATTTATTTTTAAAACACATCTATTAATACAAGTTTATGTAATACAATAATATTAAGATTAGCAATCAAACTTGACTATAGCAAATGTTATATACACCTACTATATATGTCTCAATCTTTACCTAATTATTTCTTTTCACAATTATCAGGTTATACCTACTATTTATCTATACCTATCCTTTCTAAATTCTTTCTAATAAATAATAATACATTAGATACTAACTTAATTATAAAGAATAATAAATTAGACAACACTTATTCTCAAATAGTAGGAGCTATCTTAGAAGGCCATGATGAAACTACTATAGCTAAATGATACTATAACAGTATCTAATTTAATACTTGCTACAACAAATTTTTATTTTACAACTATATATTATTACTTTCTTATCCTCAAACTATTATTACTTTTTTATAACATATTTACAGCTTTGGCTACTCACCTAATAACTTATATAGCTATACATTAACTATATCAATTAAAAATGACTATAATAAAGCTCATGTCTACCTTTTATTTGAACTCAAACCTTTACCAAATTACTTTATTTTACTAATTCAAACTATCTGACATTACCTAAATATTCAACTAAAATTAAACATACCAACAACAATCTTTATTATACCAACACTTCTAAATCATTAATTGTTTCTTACTCCTAGCTATCCATCTCAAATAAACTTTGAACCTTCCAATTTATCAAGATCAGCTTCTTCAAATTTCTCACCTCTTTCTACTTCTAATCAATCACTTCAACTATTTTACAATTCACTAATATTACCTTCTCAATCAATTCCAAATCTAGACCAAACTTATGATCTAAATCTTACTATTACAACTCACAATGTTAAAGAATTTAACAATATCACTAAAAGAGAAACCTGGCAGAACTATTGCTTACTGAATGATATCTCTGTTGCTAGCATTACAGAAACCAAAATATCAAACAAAACAAACTTATTTTTTTGTAACAATAACATCTTCACTTACTACTGGTCCAACTCTGAAACCTCAGCTGAGAAAACAGCTATTATGATTCACAATTACCTTAGACCCCATGTGCATAACTGTATAATACATTTAGGAGGAGCTATTGCTTTAGATTTCTTTTTTAAAAGCAATATTAAGCTCTGTATAATTTCAGTATATCTTTCATCTACAGACTCTATAAAATATAATGAAACACAAAATACTGTTATTAATTGAATAACAAGCATATCACTTAAACTTTCATCCTATTGTCTTAGAAGATTTTAATACACAAGACTCTATTCACAGCTTATCAAGCAAATTTAAACTTATTAACTTTTTCAATAGCTCCAATATGTATGATATCAGAACACATTTTAACAATACATATTATACTTAGTCTAATAATTCTAGTAGTAGTTATATAGACTATATCTGAACTGACCAATTTACTATTCAATTTCTCCTTTCATATAATCTTGACTCAAGCAACACCAGTACCCTTAGTGATCACTTAATTCTTTTATCTTCATAGACATTCTTTAATGCATTTAGCAAACCTTCAAGATATTATACTAGAATAAGTCATAGAATTTTTAACTATAAGACAAAGATTCTGATAAATAGACAGAGTTTTCTGACCTTCTTATATCAAATCTTAACCTTCACAACACTTCTCTTACTACATACTCAGATAAAACTCTTCAAACAACTTGGCACAAAATTAAACACTTTTTATTAATACTGCAATACAATTAATACTAAACAAAATTAGTTGCAAATAAAGCAATAATTATAAATATTACTTAAAAAACTTAGTTATTTAATTAAAATCACTAAAACTAACAAGTTATCAACCAACATCTCTTTTATTAACCATTATATTCAATCAATCAATCTTCAAGCACAATGTAATCTTCAACTTATTCTCTTATCTAACCATATTAAAAAATGGATTACACATGCTTACAACATCTGAAAACAGCTAGATTATGCATGCAACATAGAAAATTCACTTCTTCTTTACTAACAAATACAAAATGCTTTTGAGAAAAGATGTGAAACTCTTGTTTCATATTCTAAACAGGCCATCAATAGCATTCTTAACCACTACCATGAACCTATTTATTTCTCTAAGATTAAACTACCAAATCAGCTTATTACTGAACCAAATGCTATTAAGCAACATATCTAAAAACACTTTAAAAACTAGACAAAACACAAACTAATTAACCATAATCTTTATCAAAACTTGGTATACTTCTCTTACTAAAACTATTATAACAAAAGAAGTATTCAACACAATATTTCAACTTCCAAATAGAAAAGTCTATAGTCCTATAGACATAAGCTATGAAATGATTAAACATGCCAGTTCCACATGCATTTAATCTATTACTGCCTTATTTAATTGCTGCCTTAACTCTGGCCAAGTTCCTAAACAATGAAAATATAACAAAATCTATTCCATTCCTAAGTGCAATACTTTCAATAAAGATCTTAATCTAATAAGACCTATTAGTCTAATTAAACACATTCAAAAACTTTATACAAAAATTATTTCAAACAAACTTAACTTTGCATTTACACAATATATTATCCTTTCTCCTTATAATTATATTACTCTTCCAGGCAATAGTATATCTATTCCTATTCATATTCTTAATAATTTTATTAAGAATGCATTCTGCAGCCACAAAGACATTTGGTTCTTGTTCCATTACATAAGCAAAGCATATGACTCTGTTAACCTTACTCTTTTTGAACAATTACTTTTACATCTTGCTTTATCTCTAAAAACTATAAACACAATAATAGATTTGTTCACAAATAGACATAATTAAGTTATTACTAATCTTAGCCTTACCTTATTATATTTAGTTCACAATAGCATTGATCAGGGTGAAACCATCATTCTACTACTCTGGGGAATCTACTATGATCCTCTTATAACCTTAATTCATTCACAATTTATAGGCCATTCTATGCAAGCTACTTGGATCACTAATCTTAAAGATAAAAATTTCAACAAACTTAAAACATACTGTTTAGTTCTCACATATATGAATGACATCCTCTAGATTGCATTCTCACAAACAGAACTATCTTAAATTTTCTCAATAGCTAAGTCATTTTATAACATGACTAATATTTAAATTAATCTTTTAAATCTATACTTACAACTAACAACTTATTATCTAATTACAATCCTATTATTTTTAATAACTATACACTTTTTATTCACTATCCTGTATACCTTTTAATTTTTAAGCTGCTGGTTTATATTCAACAACAAACATTCTCAACAAACCCAATTTATTATTAATGAAACTTAACATCTTATTAAAATTGCTAGCTCCAAACATATTACTAACACTTATGCATAATATATTATAAATACTGTTATTATACCTACTATTGAATATTATATTTAAAACATTGTTCTTAGCCAAGCTATTTGTAAAAAAATCCTTACTTATCACATTAGCCTTGTAAAGCAAAAAGCCAAACTCAGTCATACAATTTCTACTAGCACTCTTTTTCACCCTCAACTTTACAATATTTACAACATTTGGAACATTCAACTACAACATCATATTTCTAACTTCATTTAACATCTAAACAACACTAAACTTCTTGGTACTAGTTCTCAAATTCACCTCCAACAACTACAAAATAATTTTTGATCCTTAACCAATATATTGAACCATCCTAATTCTCTAATTAATGAACCAAACAAACAAACAACTAGCTTTAAAATTATTCAGCTCTTTTCTTATTTAGAGCTATCTATTACTTCAAACCCAATGTATAACATTCTATATACAGTTAATATTGGAACAATTACATTAGAATTAATACTATCATTACATTCCAAATACCTAACTTTCAAAAAATAACTCTGTTAACACTATATTCTTTTTTTTGACCAATTTACTACATATAATAATTCTTGTCTTCTTGACTGAAAAAATATTTTATCAAAAATTTATAAAATACCCAAAAACAGAAAGCTATTATATTTTATTACTCTTGAGGATATCACAACAAATCATTCCTATTATCAAACTCTTTATAACCATTACCAACTCTCAAAAATCAACCACTTTAGCTACACTATAAGACATTTCTTAAAGTTTTTTAAGTCATGGCTTATTATTACACTTCAATATCAAATAATTATAGGTAAAGCCAGAAGACAACCAACCTTTTTTGGACAAATACTTATTACTTATTGACACAGCAATATTGAGCTTCATGCTATACAACTATATCTAACATCTTTAATTACAATCAAACTATGCACTGGCTGCAATTTTAATTTCAATCATATTACTAACAAATGTATAACATTTATTCTTATTAATCTTGCAACTAAATTTATTGAAAAATTTAATACCCAAAATCAACAACTTTACCTCAATGCAAACTATCTTGATTTGCTCTATTCTATCACTATTCAACATTCTACTCAAATTCCTAATGCTGCTAATATCCATAAACTTGCATCACTTATTCCATCTGTTTTCAACAATTGTGATCTTACTAACACTCTGCAATCAATTGCCAACTCAAACTATAACAAGTCTGAACTTTATTTTTATACTAATAGATCAGTCATTCAGACAGGCATATTCTAATGCTCAATAGGGACTTGGTACAAAACAACAACATTTTATATATCTTCTAAGCATAAACTAAGTTCTGGTCATGCTTCTTCGAAGCAGAAATTATTGCAATTCTTTTTGCTATTATCACTGCATCCAAAAACTGCACAGTACACATCTATACTAACTCACAATCTGCTATATTTAAATACAACAGTACTAATTTAACATTGTTACAAAGTAGATTTTTAGCATAACATAGTATATTATATTATTAGTAGTTGTTATATATTTATTCTTGTATTTTATATTATATTTATTATTAGTTATTAGC
>CAJVQA010005857.1:0-15581 GCA_910591915.1 Cetraspora pellucida
GGTGAGCCCTTGGTGGCATGCTGTGTCCTAATATACTTGAATAAAAACATCACAACTCCCAAGATAGGAACTTTAACTTAAAAAAAAAATAAAAATAAAGGTAAAGAAATAAAGAATGAAGTGATAGTATTTATCAAGATGAAATAATGATTGATATAACTTTTATGATATATTAACCCATAATTATATGAACTTTTTATGACAATAATTTCCAAACAATAGGATTATTTGCATATTATGCACAAAAATTATTTTATAGTTTATGCTTTTGTGACAAACGATTAGATTTAATCTCTTTTAAATTTTTTAAAATTTTATCATTAAGTAATTTATTAAAAGTTTTTATACCTATAACAGTTGATTCCACAAGATTCCAAGTTGGATCTGTGAGTAATCAAATATGAAATTAATAATTTTGCATTAATTTCTGATGCTATTTTACTACTTTATTATAAATTTATTTCACTTTAAATTTATCACAGTTATGACAAAATATTTGATATTCGAATGGTGCTTTTACCAGATTTCACAACAAACAAAAGAATATTATTAGATATAAGAGATGTTAGAGAAAAAAAAACTTAAAAACTTTATAAAATTTTTGATTTTTCCTAGCCAATATTCATATTTTAAAGAGAATGATTATAGTCCTTTTGTTAAACTTATAAAAAACAGTGATTATATTTATATAATTTTATATGAAAATCTATTATTGGGTGCAATCATGAACTGGATGTGGTATTCTTCTAAATTGTATTGGCCTAAAACCTTGTATTTTTTTTCTTTATACTTTTTAACCTATTCAATTATTTCTTGAGTATATGTTGCCCATCTTCAAATAAATGGAGCATTTCAATATATTTCAATAATTACAGTCATTATATTATTTTATTATTTATCATATTATTATATAGTGATTAAACTTAATCAATTTTATTACAAAAGAATCCAATATTATTTAGATCTTTTTAATCTTGTAGATATTTTATTAATTATTACACTAGTATTTATTACTAGCTATACTTTGGTTTGTTATTACACATTTGAAAATGGATTTAAAAATGCCAAAAGCAGTTAAGTTATAATATTTATGATTTTTTTAAGTATTTTAGTTCTTTGGTACAAATTTGTAAGTATATACTGTACTTATAATTTAATTCTGCATTATTCAAATTCTTTAACTTTAATTTTATATATTGCAATCAGATTTTATTATTACACATATATGAAGGTATAGTATTCACTAATATTCTTAATCAATAATTGTTTAAACTTATATGTATGATTATTATATATATAAAATTTAGGCTTTGTACAATATTTTAATATACTCTTAAATATTATCATTAAGATATGACAATTCCTATTGTTTTTTCTTCTAACTATCATTGCAATAGTAACAAACATTTTTTTATAAATGAATATTTTTAACCTTTTGTTATATATTAACATTATGTTTACTTTTTAATTCTTATATTACATTACCAAGAACATGCATTGTGAGTTTTATGTCTGAATGATTTGTATATAACATTTTTAAATTATAAAATTCCAAATAAATATTTCAAATATACATAACTAGATTTATTCTTCTTAGTTATTCATCTTATATTGGAATAAATCATCTTTTAACAATGACTGAAGAAGAATCAGATAATGCATTTTTAACTATTATTGCTACTATACTTGCAGTTTATGATTGGTCTTCAATTTTATTTGAAACTTGAAATTTTTGGCTGCTTGCTATAATTAGCATAATTGGCAGTTTTGTTTTTGTGATTATATTACAGAATATTATCATTTCATTTATAAGATATGTTTTTCATATTATTACTTATATTATTTATAATTTTTATTAACTTCTGATTCTTTTTAATTTAGTGATACTTTTTCAGAAGCTGTTACAAATAGTAAATGTGTTGTATATCAGTTTCAAATTGACTTGATTCACAATTTTGTTCTTGAAGAATCATCAGAATTTAATGATTTAGATTCTAAGTTTAAAGATAAAATAATAGTAAAATATATCTGTTTTTATAATGATTCATCTATTATGAATTTATAGAAAAAAAAATCTAAAAAAATGAAATTAAAACTATATCCTCAACTTCTAATATTATGTAAAAGTGAATTTGAATTTTGGTTGGTTGAAAGTTGCAAATTTATTTGAAAAAAAAATTTTGAAGAAGATTGGCTATATGATTTTTTTTAGTATATTCAAAATAAATTTCAGCATTGGAAATAGACCTTTATAGTAATGTTATAGTTGTTTTAAAAATAATAGAACAAATTTTATTTTTCAAATGCCAAAATGGTTTCATCATAAATTTGCCTGACAAACTCTTAATAATTGACAAAACTATGACAATTGATGAAATTCTTATCAATATAACCAATAAAACAAACATTCTTTGTAGCAAACTTGTTATCTTAACTAAAATCAACATGGATTTGCAAAAAATGACTTGTATCATTAATTCAGCTCACCCACAAGATTTTTTCTAATACATGATTTTTAACCAATTGTATCAAAGGATCAGGTGTAATGTAAAATCAAAACAATTGAATTAAGTAAAAGATTTTAAAGTAAGAAGCATCATCTTAAGGTTAAGATAAGGGATCATAACTTATACTAAAATTTCATGATGAATTTTTTTTATTAGAATGCAGAAGACAGTTTAATGATGATTTTTTAAAAAGATATAATTTTCACATTATACCTGATTATTCAATCTAATTGGCTAAAATCACGTGCTGGAAAAAATAGGCATTATGATGCAAGTGGGTATTGTGATACATACTTGTTTTTTGATGATAACTCATAATATATTGATCAGAATTGAATAATTTTGGTATCATTCAATTTGTCTTACTGAGAAGAATCAAATAATATAATTTTTTTTTCAGTTCTAATTGCTAAATCACAATATATAAGTAAAACTCAACATTGCTTATGATAATATTAAATTTTTGTTAATTTTTATAAAATATTGCCTCATTTGGGTAATGTCTGGAGGAAGGATGCAATAATACAATACGAAACACATAGTGAACATGGTGTGCCATAATACCCCCAAATGTAAAAATCATAGCATTTTTTGAGCAGATTTTGAAAGCTCATATTTCACTAATTTGATTTTAAAGTCGATTTTTTTCTTTTATTGGCAGATAGTTAATTCGCTAAGTAATCTATTTCAATAAATTTTGTAAATAAATACGCTAATCCTAAAAATTTTTATATAAGCAACTCTTAAGTGCGTCATAATACCCTACCCTCCCTTATGATGAATACTATTTTTATAGAAACGTGTATTGTTGTACAATGCCCTAGTATAATCTAAAATTACACTCAAATCTTGACACGCGTCTTAGACTGCAATCAAATCGCGATTTTAACTTGAATCATCAGGTTAATCTCGTAATATCGTGATACGATTCCCAAGAAAAGTAATAGCGGAGAATTTTTTAATATAACCCATTTTTTTTATATATAATTATTAAATATTATTTAACAGCGTTTAGATAGGGAACACAAAAATTTCAAAAATCGGATATCTTCTATCAGCAGCAATATAGATTGAAGTGATATATCATTGCCGCCGCACACCAAAATATTTGATATTTGATTTTAGGGCACATCTTTTAATCAATTATATATATATCGGAGTACCAAAAAAACAATTCAAATTTTGGGATTGTATTTAAAGTTTAGGGTTTGAACAAAATCGACAGCAATGTCTAAGAACTATTTTATTCAACAATTCTTTTCTTTATTATTACTTTAAAAATTACTAGTAGCATGACTTGCTTCTTTGCCATCATTTCCTTGATCCATTTTACTTTAGCCGATATATTTAATGATATTGAAATGAAGGTCAGGGGTTAATAACATTTTATTCATTTTAATTTTGACAAATTGAATTATTCAGGCCGATTCGGTAATCGTAGTACAAGTTCGTAGTCGTCTGATTACCTATGTTTTAGCTCATTATCATGTTAGAAAACCCAGCGCTGATGCATATTTGTTGGGTAGTTATATGACTTTAAATCACACCACCAATAATTTTCTCACAGTCTAATAAATGAAGCAATTCATCAGTTATAATTTTAGTCAAAATTATCGATCACTTGATTAAAATTTGGCCAAATGCCGACAAATTTGATCGGAATTATAACAGATGAGGATCCTTTATTTATCAGACTGTACAGATCCGCTGATATGTGATGTAGAGATTTAGAATTACAGTTTTATTTCCTTTTTACAAGGTTATATTAATACGCACGATACAACTCAGTAATCATCGGTAGTTTTATTACTTATCCTTATTGTAAATGTGTACTTGTAGATTAGAATAAATGTCTTTTTGCAATTAAGAATTTATGCCTAAATACTAAACACGTAAAACACTTTCATGCTAAGATTTCAACTTGATTATTTGCATTGTTACTTTTTATTGAAATTCAAAAAAATGAGTTATTTATTCTTGAATATTATGGTTTATCAGTATTATACGTTATGAATTGGACAATATTTTAGATTAAAAAAATATTATGAATGAAATAATTCTTAAAAAATGAATGAATGAAAAAGTTTTTAAAAATTCATAGATATTTTTATTTTTTTCAAAGTTTGATAATATCAAAATCTTCAGAAAAATTATTTACATAAAAATCGTTAAATATAAAATATTTTATTAATGATTTATTTATTTAATTTTTCAAATTCTTTAGCCTTTTTCCAAATTTTTATTCTATCCATAATTTCTTCTTCAATTTCAAAATCCAAATATTGTTGATCGGCCCACCTTTCAACAATTAATTTTACACCATCAATTCCTGGTTTAATCGTAATTCCATTTAAATTATAAGTTTCATTATTTTCATATTCTGAATGATCAATTATTAAAGTACCACCTAAAATTAAATTTCTTTTATATGATAATTCTTTTTCATACATATCAATAATACGAGTTATATAAAGATTAGATAAAGAAATTGAAATATTAGTTACATCATCTAAATTATTTTCAAAAGATAAATTATTATTAATAATTTTTGAAGAAGATTGTTTAGATTTTGAATTTTTGTTTTTTTTGTTAATAGATTGTTTTGAATTAATAGTTTTAAAATTTGTTTTCATATTAGTTAAAGGACCAAAATTTATTTTATCATTTTGTAATAAAATTTTTCTCATGGATTTTAAAATCGTTTCAAATTCTTCAAGAATTTTATGAATTTTTGAAAGATTTTCTTCAATTTCTTGTGATTGTTTATAAATAACACGAGTAAGAGTTTGAGGTTGAAAGATTTGATCTAAAATATTTGTAGTAACGATTGTGGTATTTGTAATAATTCTAGATACTTTTGATTGTGAAGAATGTAATATATTTGATGTTGCTTGACGTTGGGTTAAAATATTAACTAAAGAAGATAATAAATTACAAGATTGGTTATGGATTGTTGACCAATCTTTACATAATTCGTCTAAACGAATAAGTTGAACTATGTGATTTGGTGTAGACATGAGAGACTTTTAGATGGAAAGAAATTTGACAATCAAATCAATT
This sequence comes from Cetraspora pellucida, assembly GCA_910591915.1. Taxonomy (NCBI): domain Eukaryota; kingdom Fungi; phylum Glomeromycota; class Glomeromycetes; order Diversisporales; family Gigasporaceae; genus Cetraspora; species Cetraspora pellucida. Next base: position 5,568 of record CAJVQA010005857.1, read on the forward strand.
ATATAATCATCGGCTTTACTAAATCACGCCCAACACCATAATTGCTATAAAACGTACTAGCTAACACATGTCAGGGGTACTATGCAAAAATGTTCAGCGCCCCAAAAAACCTCACTCTAACTAAAATTTAGACCTATATCCTTACTATAGTTCAGGTTCCCTAACCCTAAATTTTACTTAAAACATATATGTGGTGCTGGTGCTATAATCATTTATCACATGATATAAATTTTTTTTTTTTATCATGATAAGATTATCGTACATACATAACGATAACGATAACGATGCAAAAATAGATGTAATAATAAATATCTTTGGCATTTGAAAAGAAAGGCATGAGAACATATGGAGAATGATGGGTCTTGACAAAGTTTTAATTGTTAATGGAGAAGTTATTGAAGATACTGAACGACCTTGGAAATGCACATATGAAGGGTGTAACAAATCATTTAAAGTTCGGTCCAAGTTAGAAAGGCATCAAATATCGCATACAGAATTGGTAACCAAAAAAAAAATATATATTTCTATTTAATGAAAAAAGGCTAGTAGGTTGTTTAATTTTTGTATATCAAATAAATTATAGCGACCCTTTAAATGTCCGGTTCCTAATTGTGAAAAAAGTTATAAACGATTAGATCATTTACAACTTCACACAGTTATACATGGACAAGACCCAAAGCCATTCAAATGTGAAACCGAAGGTTGTGAGTCAAGTTTTTCAATGAAACATCATCTAAAGAGGCATAAAAAAGAAATACATGAGACCGAGAGAATATATAAAGTAAGTATATAATCGTATATTTGGAATTACAAATCAAAGTATAATATAGAGACCCATTAATAAACTTGATTATTGATCAATTGATTTAGAGTAAAGGTCTTCTATATATTTGATTCGGAATTAATATTAAAAATAATAAAATCTTTGATTGTGTCTATGAGATGATCTTTTTTTTTTTGATGGTAAATTATTCATATCAAAGATTTATCTTTTTTAATAGTAATTCCAAATATGTACTGATATGAAATAATTAGATAATAGAGATATCTAGCTATTAATTAAATTCAAAAAAAATTTAGTGTCATGTAGAAGAATGTGGATCAGCATTTACACAAGATTATTTATTAAGAAAGCATATGACAATACATACTAAAAAGAAGCCTTATCCTTGTGAAAATGAAGGATGCGAAAAAAGTTTTTCGTCTTCAACCAAACTACGAATGCATAATCGAGTTCATTCTGGTAAGGTTTATTATAATCATAACTTTATATAATTATCCTATACAAATACACAAATATTAAAAAAAAAATTTATGTTAATTAAATTTAGATCAGAATAGATGGCGATGTGCATTTCAAGGATGTGAACAAGAATTTCCAAAGATTAATGAACTTCATACTCATATACGAAATGAACATGAAGCTATTTGTGAATTATGTAATAAAAAAGTGAAAGATATGAAAGCACTTAGGAAACATATGATAACACATAATCCAGATCGTATTTTATTTCCTTGTGATTGGAAAGATTGTGAAAAACATTATTATAGTGTATGTTGTTATTGAAAAAATAATTTAATATTATTATAATTTCAATGTAAACAATAAATTATAAATTTGTGAAATATTTTTTCAACATTAGAAAAAGGCAGTTTATGCACATATTCGAGCAGTACACCAAAACGATCGTCGATTTGACTGCTATGTTCCGGGATGTGGGATGTCTTTTGCATATAAAAAAGTTATGGATAATCATTTTAAGAATATTCATGAGGTTAGTCTTGAATAATATTTTAAAAATAATATATATATTTTTTTAATTTTAAATACTAATCAATTTAATGTAATATAATTTATTACATTTGATGACAATGTTGACAGCATCCGCGTCCTCGTAAAGTTCGAAGGTTGAATAAAGATGACAAGATCAATCGTAATGTAACCGAAATTGAGCATCTTACAGGTTTCGGTTATGATGATTCGGGCAGGAATATATCATGCGCGGTCGAGGGGTGTGAATTCATGTTCAAACGTCAATATGATCTAAATAGACATATGAAAAGTAAACATTCAAATTAGAAAAAAAACATTAATTTACGAGAATTCATAAAGAGTAAATTCATGAAAAGTAAGCAGTATTGTGTATAGATTTTTTTTGAGTTAGTATTTTGATTTATTTGTAAATATAATCAATGGAAAATGAAATTTCACATTTTAGTAATATAAAATTTTCTACATAGAATAAAAAAAGTCTTTAATAATCATTATTATGATCATCACTATGATTACAAATTCTAAACAATACGTGCAATATGTATTAGATATTAACAATACATATACACACAGACGCTTTATTAGATGTCTTTAAAATCATGAAATATCATTACGAATTGAAGGAATTCAATATCAAAAAAACTATAAATACATACACCTAATGTTACAGTATTATAAAAATTAATAGACAGGATCATAACAAATAGAATAAAAAACTTTTTTTCATTTTTTTTTTTTCTTATACAATCATAACAGGTAACTTAGAGAATTATACAGAAGTTTTCGTGGAATCATTTGCATTAGACATTTGAACTTCAGGTTCATCTTTTAGTTCTATAAATCTTTCTTGATGTTTCCTTCTAGCAATAAGAACCAACCAAGTACCAACAGCAAATCCAGCCAAACCGGCAAGAATACTAAATGTAATAATTAAAGCTTCAGCCACAGGGGATAATTTACTAGTACTATCAGGTTCACCTGTGTGAGTAGAACCACCTATAGAAGGAGAATCGCCGGTAAAGTTATTTACACTACAAGTTAAAAAGCTCGCAGGTTGATTTTGATCCACACAATTATTTGAAGTTAAGAAAGTTGAAGGATCACTAAACGCATGAAACCACCAAGTGTCATAAGAAGGTTGATATGTTGGGTACTGAATTGCAATCAGATCTTTTAAAGCTATATCAGGACGAGCAGTGGCACTTTCATACCAATCAAAATATCCATTATAATTCACCAATTTATTCACACGATATACACGTCTGTGAGTGATAAAATCGGGAATAATTACATCGTTTTGTACTGGATAATAACCAAAGATACGTTGCCAAGATTCAAAACTAGAAATAGATGGAGACTCATCAATGACAATGGTAGCATTGTTAATGATCTCATGCAACTTATCAGTTGAATTGACCATGGACACAGGCCAGCTAGTTAAATCAGCACCTAAACAAAAAAAAAAAAAAAATTAGTGAAGTGTATAATAAAGATTTTTAAAAATACCAAATTAACAAAAGAAACTACCAACCAGCATCCTTTATTAATGTGGCGTGATAGTTGTCAGTTTTCACTTCAAACATGTTTGAACCAAAATCATAAGATACCCAAGCGATTTTCTTTCTATTGGCAATACGTATATTAGCAAGATTTTTGGCATCACAATCGTAAACATAGTTCAGTTGATTTATTATTGGATTAACAGCAGCTTCTTTATCAAAGAAGAGTGAATAGAATTTGATCCATTCTAATTTCTACAATGAATTGTGAAACATTAAATTAATAAAGAATAAGATTAACCGAGCATAAAAAAAAAAAAATTTTTTTTTTTTATATTATTACCTGACGTGGAGTAAGATCGTCGCCTAAATTTATGGCTACAGTTCTATTATCATTGCTTGTATTATTTGTCTGAGTAGGGTTTAAGAAAATGATATCAACATTCGTAACACTCCAGTTGAATTTTTGAATGGCATTACCATCTACATTCTTTTGTAGACAAGGAGAAGTAATGTTTGCAGTGTTATTGACATATTTTAATGAAGAATGAACATTCATCAACTTTAATAAAGAATAAAATGGACATAGATCAGTTTATAATTGAATGTAAAAAAAAAACAAAACAATTAACGAATCAAAGAAATTCATAGAAAAAAGTACCTCCAAAAACGTAAGAGTAGGTAGATCCAAGCTTGCAACATTTTTTACAGGTACTTGGAAATATTTTGCATTGGGTATACCAGAAACATTTGGTGCAGAAGCGCTGCAATAAAGAATCAAAACCTCATTTGTTCGTGTATTATTAACAATTTTATAATAGTTTTGATAAGAAACCGTAAAGCCAGGACTCTGTGCTATTATTAAAAAAAAAAAGTCAATTTTAATAATACATAAGTTATGCATTTAATGAATCGTAAAAAAAAAAAAAAAAGGCATTCTTACAAGGTTGAATCTGTGCATCTATAGGGTAATAGTTTGCCGAAGGATCGAATGCATTTAAACAATCAGAAACGGTTGGACTGACATTGAAACCAAAGAGAACCAAAGTATAGAGTAAAATTATAGAACGAAGCGTTTTCATCATTTTTTGTATAAATTCATATAATAAAGGTGGTCATAAATTTCGAAAAACGGCTTCACTTTGGGCAAAGCAGTAATTTTTTTCTGATAGCATTGTGGACTCATTTTATAATTGTAGTACCCCTTTTTTACATCGCGTACGTAAGTACGTACAATTATTCTCATGAGATAAATTATTATGTCTAAATTCATCACATATGTTTGATACTGTGTAATACAATATTATGTATACATGTGTGACAAACATATCCTTTTGCAGTATTCGCATGGTCGATATATCAGGAATATAACAGAAGTACGTAGTACTTTGCCATTACAAATATTACAAATATTACAAGTTACGCCGGAGACTAAAGGTACTTCAATTTAACTTATTTAATCAATTTGTATTAATGTTAAATAAATGTTTGATCTAAATTCGTTTATCCAGGCTAGCTTTTTTTTGATTGGTTAATTCACCTAAATCACTCAAGTATGTTTTTAAAGAATGTAACATTTTACAAAACGAAATAAATACTAAACATTTGCGGTGTGTACAAAAGAATCCTAGAAAACCAGGATAAAATACCTGTAGGCAGTGTTGTCACTAAATATCTCGGTCGGTTTGAAAAAAATAAATCAGAATTTCTTTAAAATATTCTATTTGAATTTTCTAAAGAAAATTATACTGTATGAGTTGGTGGAACATTGCCAAGACTTCGGAACGTCAAAAAGTGCAACATTACCGGTGAGTATCTCATCCTAAGACGGGTATATTGTGAATAACATCATTGCAAATACCCAGACATTAATTACCCCTATCGCTATATACCAAAGACAGTTGACGGCAAATGCTAAGCTACTTACGTATAAATAAATATTATTTATATCGTATATATACATATTATATAATATTTATTATATCAGTACATATAGGTATGTGATTGACCAATCAAGCAGGTTACCCCCTATGGACCTAGAAAAAAACGGTACAGTATCGATATTATATGAAGCCTTATCAGGAATAAATGTACAAATTAAAGTTTGGAACGCTCAATCAAATTGACTTTTTCAAGAACGACTATCCCTATTGTTAAGCATCAGTGAACCTAATTTCTATGTAAGGTGATACAAAAGTTACTCTTAGTTGATGGCTTATAAACACTTTTAGCCAATTAAAAGTCTGCATTTTGCATCTACAGCATATGCTGTTAAGAACAACTTACTGAACCGTTGCGAATCTACATTAAGACGCTCGCTATTGTCCGGATCGTTACTATTTCAACATCTATTTCTATTTTTAGCAAATATGTACATACATATTTGTTTTCCCAATAGCTTGTACGATTTAAATGATTTATCAAACCGACACTAAATTATAATTCTACCTGAACCTAACCAAGAATTAACCTAACCTCCGTTTGTTTTTAAAAAAACTGTCCGATTTAGTCTGAAGATGGTGATGCATCGCGCTGCGATAAAAGATAGTATTCATTTTTTTCATTATTATTATTCATTTTTTTTCTGGAAACCTTAATACTTTATGAAATATTTATGTGTGTAGGTGCGTACGTACGTATATATTGAACAATCGATCTCACGAGCAGATAAACAGATGAACATTTATAGTGTAACATAAGATTCCTAAAATTCATTAAGTTAAAAAATAAATAATGTGTTACGTACTAGTTTGGTTTCCTTTTAAATTAAAACTAAATACATTTAAAAGAACTTTTTGTAACTACAAACAATATACATGTGTTGTGAGTGGAACAGAATTTAAGTGGATTCGGAATTTCTCAATAAAACCAGCATTTTAGGGTTGAATTTATCATATGTAAACCCATACCCTGACCCTAATTTAACTAGGAAATTCCGAATCCACTTACGACATATATATTAGAACAATCGGATTTTTTACAAACATGTTTAACGTCATTTGATGTGAGAATTTTTTAAGAAAGATTACTGAATACCTTTCTCAGTCCCATGCAGTGTTGCATACGAGACTGGGAATCGGAAATCTATGTAAGTCTGGGGCATGAAGAATAGGACTAATAGTACCTGTGTTGATTAAACAATAAAAGTCAGATAAAATTTAAATTGTGCGATATAATGTAGATCATATGATTGGATGGACAGAAAATTCAGAATTACTTTTTTGATGTTTTAATGTAGAATGCATCAAAAAGTAACTTTTGTATCACTATGCATAGAATTTGCTTCGCTGGGACAAAATTAAAAGTTTAAGTAAATGTCAATTGCACAAAATTTTAGCTCAAAATAACCGTTTAGTTCTTATTAAAAAATATTTTAAATTAAGTTTAACATATATTAATATTATTCTTTAATATAGCTTTATAAGTTAAAAATTCGTAATAATAATAACTTGGAGATATTATTAAATTATTTCTATCAGTGTTAATACGTGATTGACCGCGTCAGTATCACAAGGTTATTAAAGAGTGGCATTAGACTTAGACATATCAAAAAGTCATTAGATACATGAAGTCTAATGCTATTTTTCGTCCTGAGTATCAGTCATATGTATTAATTAATTTAAGAGGATTTACAAATAAGGGCCCAAAAAATGGAAAAAAATTATAGATAACGATAAGGGTCCAGAATCAAAAATTACAAATACAGGATCGCACAAAATTATATAATTGGATTTCGTATCATGAGTGACCCGCTTTGTTTTAAATAAGGCAGCTGACGTAACGATAACAATCTGGATTTTAATTTTTTATTATCATTTCAAATTAAACACACAAACTTATCCTGATTTTATTCAAGAATTTTATTGTCACAATCTGAATATTCGGTAAAAAAAAATTTTTTTATGCTAAAAAAATTTTTTAATGATATGAGCGCAAAACCTGTAAGCAAAAATTTTATCCCTGAAGATCGGTATACGATCAATGTAAAAATATCAATATCAATGTAAAAATATCAATATCTGATCTTGATATGTAATCACGGAAAAAGCTTTACACAGTCATATATAAACATCGGATAACACCATTATTGGGAATACGATAAATAAGTATTTTTTTTCGTTATTTTTCATCTACTACCCAATAATGTATACTTATATCGAAATAGAACACTGATCGTATCGGTATATGTGCGATTAATTATGTAAGATCACAATTTTTCAGGGGATAAATTTTTACTTACTGGTTTTCCCTCTTAAGCTCTCATGTGACATTTTTACTGAATACGAAAGGTGATCTATCGTTTTACACAATTGCAGTTTGTATAGCTTAAAAATTAGGATAGTTACGCGCTTAAACCAGGAACGTAGTATGTTCGCTAGATTCACATATCCAATCATATGCAAATTTTAAATTTACAAAGTATGCTGCGTAGGCGTATGAAATACGCATTACCTATAAGAGATCCTTTGAAAATATGCTACGTCCTAAATTTGATAAAAACACTTTTGAGTGCTATATCCAATTAGCAAATCAATATATGGATGTTAACCTTTTTACATAGAGGGCTAAATGCATCTGATATCATAAAGATTACCCAAATGACATGATATAGTATATCATAATACTGCATATAATGATTAAAGCAATCCAGTCTGCAGATGCAATTATACCAACTGAATTGCCAATTTTCCCTAAACTTACAAGTAAATTGCTTAATTTTAAAAACAATAGTTCTTTATCTTCGGAATTGCTAAAAGTTTACAGTAAATACTTACACCTATGAATATCTTTAATTACTTTTTACAGTGAAACCTCCATAAGTGCACCCTCTATAACTGCACCCTCTATAAATGCACATCCTCTCCAAATGCACGCTTAAATTCCGACCCAAATATATACATGTCTTTCATAAATGCACTATCAATATCACATAATGATTGAATCAAATTTTATGAATTATTATCATTTATTTTTAATAATCACCAAAATCAACAAAATCCGCCCATACGAGATCACTAAAATTTAAAAAAAGTATTTAAATTACGAAATTGCTGGAAATACTTTCGAAACAATTTGGTAATTATTAATTATGAATTTGAGTACTCTAGCCATAACTGAGAATATCTCAAAGATAAAAACATCTATTCATAGTGATGCTGGAATAAAATGAAATTATTAAGATTATCGTTAGAGATAAAAATTTGCGATTTGATAGTAAAATATTCACCGCACTGCATTATAAAAATCATAATTTCTATTATGAATCTAATATAGATCGATAACTTCATTGGTTATTTCGCAATAATGATAGATATTTTGGTCCATTAATGATCGAAATCATTGGATGTATATTTATAAAAGAATACAGTTTTATAAATGAGATAAATGATAAAGTGCAAGATGGTTAAATTGTGAGAAGTACTTATTGTGAGACCCGAATACCGTGACCGATCACGTGAAAAATGCGCGAAATGACATTCGTGATTGGGAACGGTATTTCGGATGCAGAGGGGTAGATAGTGAACAAAGGAAGGATGTAAGTACAAATTAAACATCCTTAAAAATATAAAGAAATAGTTGTAAATAGCTTTAAGTAGTTTTATTAAATATTAAGTGTAACGTCGCAATTGGATAATATAAATAAAGGCCAAAATGGCCCCTTAGGAGCGTTATGCTTCGTTTGTTTTATTAAAATAATAAGTTCCAATACTATACATTATCAATAATATTACATTAACACTCTACCCAGTAAAAACCCTATAAATCCCTATAAAAATCGTTCAAGTTCTTGATCACGTGACTTACCTACTTGCCTTCGTTGACCCCAAGCAACCAAAAGCCTTAATCACCCACCAGCCAAATCTAACACCCTCTTTCGAAAAGTTACCCATCGTTGGTTGTGTGAGACTTCGGATTGTGGAGCGACCGAGTCACCGTTTTCCGAACACGACATTATGTAAATATTTGTGCCACAAACATTATTATATATATGATACGAAAACGCAAAATGATGATTAATTTTGCTGTAACATCTCAGAATTATGGTCGATGAATTTAATTCTAAAAGAAATGAAGGTTATGGAAAATGTGCAAATTGCAAGCGATATAACACATCTTACGCTTGGTGTCAAACATGTGATCCTCAGAAAATAGTACAAGGATGGATAAGTGGAAATAAGGATGTCGATGATTGTATTAAGGAAATTCAACTTAAAGCCACATTTTATGAAGAAGTAATCGAATGGATTCCTTTTAATAGATTAGTTAACATTCAAAACGTTGGAGATAAAGTTTTAGCAACTTGGATAGATGGACTACGATATGTAAAAGATAAATATAGTAGTAAATGTGCACAGTCACGTACGGTGGCATGCCCAATCACACTTAAAATATTAAGTAGAACACAAAATAATCCAAATATCTTAAAAGAAGTGAGATTATATTCTTTTATTATGTGCTAATTAATAGTGCGTATATTTAATTTATACTCTTAATTTATACTTATATTATTTATATATTTGATAAGTTTAAGAATCACGTGCAATTAGAACGTAAAGGTGTCTATGGATTAACTCAGAACACAATCACAAATGAGTATATGCTGGTATTTGATGAATTTTATAATCAAAGATCTAGTTTGAATGGAAAATGTGCAAATTGCAAACGATATAACACATCTCGTGGTTGGTGCCAAACATGCGACCTTCAGAAAACAACAGAAGGATGGACAAGTGGAAATAA
>CAJVQA010005858.1:0-15580 GCA_910591915.1 Cetraspora pellucida
ATTAAAATGTTTAAAGCATTAAAGCAACTATAACTAATAAATAATACAATAATAGAAATCTATCCTATAACAATATAGATATGTTGTTGCTTGTCAAGTGAAGATAGTTGTGTGATTGAATAAATTATATGAGATTAATTAAATTAATTAGTGAAGAATTGTTGGTATATATTTTTATGTTAGCATAGAAGTTCATTAAGGTTAGCACAAATATTAGCAAGATTAATAAAGTGTTTAGATGAGAGAGTCAAAAGTTGGTAAAGCAACCAAAGTTGGTATAGAAGTACTGAGGTTGATATTTTGTCATATATGAGAATTATTTTTTACATTTTGTCAGCAACTTGTTATATATAATGTTATATTTTTCTTGTTAAAGTTAGTCTTTATTAGAGTGTTCCAAAGTGGTATTGGAGGATTAGCAAAGAAGCAGAGGGGTTTGGCTAAGGTTGAGTATGTTTTTTGATTAAAAAGTTAATGTGTTGCCACTAGTATTAAGTTTATTGTCTTTTTGAAATCATTTAAATTAATATGAATTTTCTTTTTACAGTCTATTTGAAGGTTAAAATTGGTTTTGTTATCTTAAGGGTAGGGGGTACATAGATCATTTTTTATATAGTTTTATATGTTTTTTGGAATTTTCATATAAAATCAACATATGTTACTAATAAAACTTTTTTAAATTACAACTAATTTTTATTAAAATTTTACAAAATATAAATAAAATAATTTATTTATTATAGTAAAATTTTGAACTATTATTATATTTAAAAAATATATACTTGTATATATCACAAAAATTTTCTGGGTTAGCTCAAAATTTTCTGGAGTAGCATGAGATTTCTAAATTTGCTAAATTTGATTGGTTAATTTCTGTAACTCTATAAGTTAATTTAATTAATAATTTTTATACCTAATTTTTAAAAAGTCATATCTTACTGAGTTTTTAACTAAATTTAATAATTTTACTATTATTAAAATCAGAAAGACCTGTTCTACAAACTTCTCTTATAAATTAATATTAGTTTACTTAGTATAAATTTTTATAAAATTAAATATAAAAAAATTTACAATTAAATTTATATATAATTTTAATATAGTTTTCCCTACCTTTAAAGTAACAGTACTTAGATGGGTAAGTTCTGTTTTTAAGTTTACATCCTTAACATGCTATAAGTATATTATTAGGATGTAGAATGTAGTGTCAAGCTTTTAGGTTTTTGTTAAAAGATTGTGTATTTTTCTAAAAGTTATGTCTTTTGTAATTATCCAACTCTTTTTGCTAAATGTTCAGTTAGTTAGAATATATAGATTTAATTGCAAGAACATTAATGATGAATTTGTAGATACGGTTATTAGGTCTTGCATTAAGCAAAACCAATGAGAATATTGACCTTGAGGTATTTTTTGATATTGTGGTAAAAATTATTCCATGTTAAAAGTTCTGTATTAGTTGCATTCAAAAATTGTTCAATGCTAATAATATTGTAATTGTTTAATTTTTCTTTGAAATATAAAGCTTTTGGATAGTTTAAAAAAATTGGTTTATAGGTATGCTTATAAATTCCTTTGGATGTGACCAATTATCAACATCTCATAAGGTTTGTATTTCTAATGCATGTAAGGCTATTATCATTTGACATGTTTGTATATTAATTTGTGTTAGTAGAAATACTGGTAGTTGTGTCAGAATTAACATGTTTGTAAGTGCTGCATCTTATAGTTGTTGTAATCACAATTTCAAAAATGAGAAATCAAAGTTGGAATGGTTTAGGTTTTTTTGTAGTATTGAAACTAGTATTGAAATTTGTGTCTGAGCTAAATCTGTTAATGCATAGATATCTGAATTGAATAAAAAAAAGTTTAAAACTCTTTGCACTAGTTTTGTCTTATGATTTACTAGTTGAATGCATGCTCTGTTAAGAGAATTTATTTGTGAGAAAAAAAGAAATAAGAAGTATAGATGATAGGTAAAACATGGAGTATTATGATATAGATTGTTTGTTTTTCTATTATGTTGGCAAATTGCAGCTTTTTTAAATTGATCTTAACTTCTGCTATTATTTCTTTTTGTACTAGTATTAGTTTTTTGTTAGACAAGAACCATGCTCTCAAATATTTGAAAGGTGTTCTATAATCTATTGCAATTAATTGTTCATTATTAAAAATTATAATTATTTGAATTTAAAGAGTTTGTGACTAAAGTAGATTTAGATGAATTGACATTTATATTAGCAAATTTGTAAAAAGAAAAGGCAGTATACAGAATTTTTATAAAAGATGTTTTGTTTAGTGCAATCTATAGTAAGTCATTTATATATGCTATTACAGAAGTATGTATTTTTTTCATGCTTGGAGGAGGGATTCTACTAATCAATTCCTAGTGCTTATTATGTATTCTTGATATCAATAGGTCATAATATATTTTCTATAAGAAAGAAAAAATTGTCTTTTCTTGGTTCATTCCATCTTCTACTGAGTATAGTGCAGTTAGGTCTAAAATAGTAATTATTCTGTTAGTTTGGTGTAAAAGCAAATATGATAACAGGTTTATAGCTTTGTCTGAAATGTAGATTCTTTTAAGAGTCTTGAATAGAGTAGATATATGAATTGAATTAAAAGCTTTTAACATATCTTGAGAAATAATCCAAATTTCTTATTATTTGTAGTTGTATCTTCAAGAATTTAAATAAGTTGTAAGATTGGTTGTAATGTAGATTGATGTAAAAAGGCTGCAAAATTCTAAGATAATAGTACTTGGTTATAAGTTAGAATATTTGTAAGTCAGGTTATTATAATTTTTGTAAAGATTTTTCTGGTATGATCAATTAGTATAATAGAATGAGTAAAGTTAAGTTCATGGTTGTAATATTGTTTTTTTGGAATTGGCCAGATATTGGCTTGTAACTACTGATCAGAAATAATTTTTTGTATTAACAACTGTTAAATATATTTAGAAAGAATGAGAGTGCTAATAAGTTAGATGTTAAAGAACTTCATTTGTGATTCTTGAAGGTTCAGTTGCTTTTCTTTTGGGTGCTGCTTTTATCATTTGTTTCAGTTTTGTTATTATAATGGAAAATAGAAGATTGTTGTATATACTGTTTTGGATATTGTTGAGTGAAAAGTATGTTGTTTTCTATTTCTTTCAATTGTTTTTATTAGGAGGGTTACTTCTGGTCTATTCTTTAAAATGTTGACAAGTTGCTTCTTTAATTTCATTTTTCTCTGTAATTATTTCATTTGGTAAAATAATTTTTTCAAAACTAATTGGTTCTGCTCTTCTTTTTAGTATTTTATCTAACATACAGCTAATATTATTTTTAAAATCTGAGTATCTACAGTCTGTATAAAATTTAATTTATTCACTTTGCTTTTGTTTTTTTTCAAAAGTGCTTGCCTGCTAGATTATATATTTGTGGTATTTAATTTGTGCTGTTATCTCAGAAAGTGAGGAGTTTAGTTGTGTTTGTGTTATTTGAGGAATGTTGATTTTTGCTATTTTGGCTGCTTTTGACAAGTGATGGTTAACTTCTGTTAGGTTATTTGATAGGCTATTACCAAGATACTGTAAATATTTGTTAATATATTTTAAAGCAGAATGCAGTTTAGTAGCTTTTAGTAAAAGTATGAAGAAAGGCTTTGGTGTTGTAAAGGTATATAGAATATATTTGTTCATTGTTTTTTTAGTTTTTGCTGACCAAAAATTTCAGGTCTTATTTATTCCATCTTTGTTCATATTAAGTAGAGAAGTAGCTTGCATATTGAATATATTATCTATTGCATTTTCAAAATTGCTTTAGTCTTTCAGTAACATTTTGTTGAATAAATGAATTTTTCTTTTTTTCTTTTTGTTTCTAAGATTTTTTTGTGGTAAAAAGTTAGTATGCCAAGTTGTATACGAAATACAGTAATCACTGTCAGAGATATATGAAGCATTAATTAGTAATAGAGGTTTAAATGCTAGTAGTATATCTGAAGAGATCCAGAAGTTATCAATTTAACTAGCATTGTAGAGCCTTGCCAGATAGATGTTTGAATATTATAAAAAGTTAGAAGACTAGTTAAATTAGCAGCATTTAGTTCAGTAAATAGTGAAAGATGTTTGTTTCTATATTGGTTAGCATTAAAGTCTCCTAGTATAATTAAGTGCCAGTTTCTGGCTTTAGCTTCTGTAATCCAAATGAGCAGTTGTGATTGAGTATGCTTTAAGAAAGAGACATGGTTTGAGAGAAGGTAAGTTAAGATAATGCAGAATTTGTTGTTATTAGGAAAAAAGAAATCTATGCAAATTGCAGTGCCTAGTAAGATATTAATTTTGTGAATATATAGTTGTAGTTGGTTGCAGATCATTAAGGCTGTTCCTAGGCAGTTTCATATTGATTTGATTTGTAGGATATAAAATTTAAGATATATATCCTGTATAGTGAATTGGTTAGTGATCTTGTTGTTAATTCTTTTAGTTTGGTTTCTGTAAGAGAGACTATATGCAAGTTTGATGTTGCATAGTATTCAATCTATGTTTGCATTTTTAAAATATCATTGACACCTTTAATGTTATAAGTAGCTATGTTGACTTTTTCATTTAGGTTAAGTTCAGGTAGGTTTAATTCTTCTTCAACTGATTGTAGATAAATATTGTGTTGTTGTCATTGATAATTAGTGTGTTTGAATTATTAGTTAGTGTTATCATTGTTGGTATTTAGGTGAGAATATCTTCTAGCTTGGTTCTGAAAGAGGTGGTAGTGCTAATATGTTATCAGAAATATTGTTAATTGTAAAATGTTAATGTAGTAGATCAAGTGTATCTTTGGCTTTGGTTTGTTATGTAATAAGAATAAATGTTATTGTGATATTAATGTTTTTTGTATTTAGATATTCTTTAATTTCAGTTGGTAAGTTTGAAATTACTGGTTTAGGTAAAGACTTGGCTTTGTTTGAGTTTGTGTTATGCATATTGGCATCTTTGATATTTGTAAGTATTTCAATCCAAGTATCTAAAATGCAATAGAAATAATATTTTTGTCTAAGTTATTGAACTAAATCTACTAATACTTTGGTTGAAGTTATTGGTATTATGATACTGAAATCTTTGATAAGTTCTGGGTTTTTTGGTAAATCTGGCTTGTTAGTAGGGTTTGCTATTATTATATTAAATAACAGTAGGAGTAAAAATTTGTAAATAGGTGTAATTTGGTCAATGAAGCATTTGCTATTTGGTTGTCTGTAATGGGATGAGTGAAGGTGTTAGATGTTTTAATTTTCTTAAAGTTCTTAGGTAGTAATGGTTTGACTTTAAAGTAGTTATTTGGAAGGCTTCTAAAAGAGAATTCTTCTTTAAGTTGTTCTATAATTTGCATAAAATTAGTATTTGGATCTTGTAAATTAATTAGAAAATAAAGCCTGTATTTGTTGCTTAGGTTCTGGTATGCCAATGGCAGTGTTTTTTTTTGGTAGTATAAATTGAAGAAACTGGAAGATATACTATTACATGTATAGTAGTCTTGTAGTTTCTTTTAAAATATGCCAAATTATTTAATTGGCTATGTATTGTAATAGAAAAGAGGTCTCTTATTTCTGGATATTGTTTGTATATGCTTTTTGGAATTGGGTCTTAGGTTGCAAATTATTTTTCTACCAATTGGTCAAAATTGTAAATTCTATATAGTCCAGCTACAATGGCTTTTGTTTGTGATTTTTGTTTTATAGAAAGTTCAAAAGAAAGTATTTGTAGATTTTCTTGTGGTATTTTACTTGGATCTGCTGAAAAAGAGCTAGTTGTAAGGAGAAGACATTCTGTACTGCTTCTTGTATTTTTTTAAATTCAATTAGAATTTCATCTTTAGTAAAGCCTTTGTAATATTTGATTAAGTAACATATAGTCTTAGCTGTATTTGTTGTAAAGTTTGTATTAGTAAAATAATTGATCATAATTTTTGTTTCAGCTTAGTATATATAGTATCTCTAATTGCTCTTATTGTAATTGTAATTTTATATTGTGTTTTATAATTTTTAATTGCTTCTCTAAACAGGTCTTCATATATGGTTTGGTGAAGTGATATGGATTGTTTATCTCATATAAATATAAAGAAGAAGGCATGGTCCAGATGTTTGAACTTTGCCTTGATTGCAAGATGAAAAGAAAAGTTAGTTGGTTTGGTTTGCAACTTGTGTACTATAAAGTTGAAAATTCCTTTTTTTGTTTTAAATGCAGTAATAATTTCATTATATCTCCAAGCATCTTTGTCAAAGAGTTGAGTAATTCTATTTTGTAATCTATTGCATATATTATCTATTCATTCTTGAGTATAGTCTATCTCTATTTTGGTTTGCTTTTGTTAGATATAAGAATATTGTTTTTAGTCATTTGGCTGTAAGTAAGTAGTTTGTGTTCTTCTGAATTGCTGTCTATAGTTGCAACAGATTCTGTATCTATATAATTATTATCTATATTTGTGTGTTCTTTGTTATCTAAAATGCTGTGTTGGTTATCTGTCTGGTTTAAACCATCATTAGTGTTGGGATTTTCTAAAATGGATTCTATTGGAAATGTAAGATTAGTTAATTTTGTTGATATATTATTAAAACTAGTTTGTATAGGTTTATTGTTATTGTTATCTGCATATGATGATGTCATTATTGGATTTGATAGGAGTAAGCTGGATTGCTTACTTTTTGCATTGCTTTGGAGTCTTAAAAGAAGAGTTTATTATTTTTTCACTAGTGTATCTGAGTAGGTAGAGTCTTTTTTGGTACTGGTTCTGCCTTTCGAGAAGCTGTTGTTGTGTGAACTTGTAGTTTGCTTTTTTATCTGTAATTTTAGTAAAGTTTCAAAGGAGAATATGAATGAGAGACCTGTAGACCTATGTTGACTTTTTTTGTTTGTTGAAGTGCTGTTGGTTCTGCTTTGTTTTTTTTTAATCTTATCTAAGTTTTCTGGTTTATTTTGTTTATAAACTGCAAGCCCAAGGCCAAAGACAGCTGTTAGTTACTAAAAATTTAATTACTTTGTAAATTTCTATATATATGTTTTTGCTAATTATTTGTTTACTTAGTATTTTGTAATATATTGAAAGGAGTTTTAAATTTTTATCTTTAAATACATTTCTTATTTTATATTATTATTTTTATTTATTATAAAGTTTTTTTATAAAGAGTGTGGTGATCTAGTGAAGTGGTCAGGTTGTCAACTCCCAAAGTGATAGATTGAATGTTCAAATCCTATCGATGGTAAAAATTTGGATAATTACCTATATAATATTCATATTATAACAACTGTTACTAATGATTAGATTAGGATACCTGTAATAGTGGTTGCACCAGCATGACTGGAAAGTCATGGGGCATTTGTACAATGTTGGAGTTATATAGAGGAATGCAAACCAACAAATGGGCAGTGCAAATACTAGATAAATTCTTGTAGCTATGTAAATCTGTTGAAATTGGGTAACAAGAAGTCCATTTAGGAAGACCTAAGTAGAGAGGTAGCTGGATCTTTGATGTCTTTATTGTAAAGGCTAGCCTGATGAAATGGATACCAAAATCTAGTACCCAGTTGTAGTAGCCAGACAGGCAAGAACCTCCAGATTAAGAGTCTCAGAGGTACTACCAACCAGGCCACTAGAACAAACTAGAAGAAAAGAATATTGGGCTGGCCTGATCTACAGATGAACTGGTCATAGTCCTATATAGGCTATCTGGATTGGTAGTTTGGTAAAAGGCAAGAAAAAAGGCAAAGATATACTAAAGTACCAGGGTTATGCTATGAAGTAAATACTGGGGTCTAAGTGAACTCTACAAGAGCATAGTAGTTTAATGATTAGCCCTGATCACAAGTGTTGGTTCTGCTATAATGATATCTAAGTTAGTTGTAAAAATAGATACAAAAGGCTCTAGAGGGTTTATCTTAAGGATAAATTAGTTCTAAAGTTGAGATGATAATCTGGGTATCTGGGTATAACCCAGTAAATTAATACAGGTTACATATTTAGAAGGTTTAAAGTAGAACATCCAAGCAGGGGTGTTAGGTATAGCAATTGGTAGAAAACCTTTAAGCAGATTCCTTAAATAGGTAATATAGAAAAGTTACATATATAACCAATTGTACTCTTTCCTGTAGTGGTTCATTGAACCACAATACTAATAAGTAATTAATAAAAGTTAAAAGACCAAAGAGGTCACCTTAATACTAAAAAAATAAATAAATAAAAAAATAAAGTTTTTTTATATATTTTTAAATGTTTGAGAACTTATATATAAACAAAATTCAAATTATTTATTAATATTTATTATTTTTTTTTTTGGTGTTAAGATGACCTTTTTGGTCTTTTAACTTTTATTAGCAACTTATTGGTAATATGTTTTTATGAACTACTACAGAAGAAAGTGCAATTGGCTACACATATAACTTTTTTATATTACTTATTTAAGGAGTTCACCTGAAGGTTCTCTACTAATTGTCATACCTAATACTCTTGCTTGAATGTTCTACTTTAAACCCTTTGAACCTGTAATCTGTATTAACTTACTAGGTCATACTCAGTTGTTCAGATCATCATCTTAACTTTAGAACTAATTTATCCTCAAAATAAACACTTTAGAGCCTTCTGTATTTATTTTTAGAGCTGATCTAGATATTACTATGGCAGAACTAACACTTGCAGTCAGAGTTATAACATTTAATACTGTGCTTTTATAGAGTTTACACAGATTCTAGCATCTACTTCACAGTATAACTCTGGTATTTTAGTATATCTTTGCCTTTTTACATGCCTTTTTACCAAACTTTTAATTCAAATAGTCTATATAAAACTATGACCAGTCTATTGGTATATCAGATTAGTCTAATTTTCTTTTCTTTTAGTTTATTTTAGTGGTCTGGTTGTTGATACCTCAAAGACTCTTAACCTGAAGGTTTTTGTCTATTTAGCTACTATAACCAGATATTATGACCTTGGTACTTATTTTTTTAAGCTAGCCTTTACAGTAGAGCTATCAAAGATCTGGCTATCTCTCTACTCAAGTCTTCTCAAATAAACTTGATTTTTCTAATTTTAATGAATTTATATAGTCACAAGAACTTATCTAGTGTTTGCATTATCTGATTTGTCAGTTTGCATTTCTCTATAAACAAGTTATACAAATATCCCATAACTTGCTAGTTATGCTAGTGTAACCACTATTACAGATATTCTAAATTAATCATTAGTAACAGTTGTTATAATATAAATATTACATAGATAATTATTCAAATTTCACCATTAATGAGATTTGAACATCCAACCTACCACTTGAAAGGTTGACAATTTAATCACTT
The DNA here is from genome assembly GCA_910591915.1 of Cetraspora pellucida. Taxonomy (NCBI): domain Eukaryota; kingdom Fungi; phylum Glomeromycota; class Glomeromycetes; order Diversisporales; family Gigasporaceae; genus Cetraspora; species Cetraspora pellucida. The sequence goes on from CAJVQA010005858.1 coordinate 9,314, forward strand.
TTTATGCCCTGAGCTTCAATATCAGATGAAATCTAGAAACCAATTTTTTTTAAATAATAAATTTAGCTCAATTAGACTACTTTCTTCATTCTTTCATTTTTTTACTACTAGCTCAAAAAGAAGAAGAAAAAAGAAAAAATAAAGAAAGAATGCTAGATTGCTATACCCTTATTAATATTTATAAAAAAGTCTTTAGCATAAAAAAAATATTAATTTAGATGTTATGTTTATAGATAATTAATTTAATTCTTTTTTTATTTTGTTAAGATAATCTCTTGGGTCTTTTTGACTTTATTTAACAATAATAAATATGGTTTAGTGAATTACTACAGAAAGAGCATACAATTGGCTATATATGTAACTTTTCTATATTATCTATTTAAGAAGTTTGCTTGAAGGTTCTCTATCAATTGCCATACCTAACACCTCTGTTTGGATATTTTACTTTAAACCCTTTGAATCTGCAAATCTGTTAACTTTACTAGGTTATACCTAATGCTTAGATTATTATTTCAATCTTAGAACTATTTTATTCTCAAAGTAAACCTCCAAAGCCTTCTGTACCTATTTTTATAACTGATCTAGGTATTATTATGACAGAACCAATATTCATAATTAGAGCTTAACCATTAAACTGCTATAACTTTGTAGAGTTTACTTAGATTACCAGTGTCTACTTTATAGTATAACTCTGATACTTTAATATACCTTTGCCTTTTCACTTGTATTTTTACCAAACTTCTAATTCAGATAGCTCGTATAGGACTATGATCAGTCTATTGGTATATCAAATTAGTTTAATATCCTTTTTCTTCAGTTTATTTTGATAACTTGGTTAGTAGTACCTCTAAGACTTTCAACCCAGAGGTTCTTGCCTGTCTGGCTACTATGACTGGGTACTATGACCTTGATATCCATTTTTTTGTGCTAGTTTTTACAGTAGAGCTGTTAAAGATTTAGCTACCTCTCTATTCAGGTCTTTCTAAATAGACTTTTTGTTACTTAATTTTAACAGATTTACATGACTACAAGGACTTATCTAATGTTTGCACTATCCAAATGCCAGTTGCATTTCTTTATGTAACTACAGATCTTGTTCCAAAGAACAATATTATATGACTATTATACAAATGCCCCATAACCTGCCAGTCATGCTAATGCAACTACTATTATAAATATTCTAATCTAATTATTAGTAACAGTTGCCATAATACAAATATTACATAGGTAATTATCTAAATTTTTACTGTTGATAGAATTTGAATACCCAAACTACTATTTAGAGGATTGACAATTTGACTACTTTACTAGATCACCACATCTTATTAATTTAATTCTTTATATTATATATATAATATAGTTTATATTGCTAATATTATTATTTAAAATTTAGTTATACATATTATAACATTAAATTTTTTGTATCTAATCAATTATTAAATAATTTAATCTTTTTAATTCTTATTATATTTTACATATAAATAATTATTATAATTAATGTTAATTCTAATTAATCCAAATATTTTATTTATTAATACAGTTTATAAGTTCTTTATAAGTCTATTAACTATTTAAACTTTTACATATTTAATATCTTATAACTATAATGTTTAGAAGTAATAAACAAATTTGTATATAAAATACAAAAACAAAAAAAAAAGATAAAAAACAAAGAATCTTTAATAGTAAACAAAAATTAAAACTAAAGAAAAAACAAAATATAAAAAACAAATTTAGAAAAACTAAAAAAAAATAATAATATGTAAAGTAGTATAAAAAAAATAAAACAACATCAAAACATTCTATAAAGTATATTAAAAAAACTAGAAAAATAAGTAAAAGCTAGACTTTTCTACTTAATATTTCTAAAAGTAATTATAAATAAAAATATAAATACAAATAAGAAGATTATAAAATTTTTGCAAAATGTAAGAAAAGCATTTAAAATAAACAATTAAGTTAATTTTCTTATTTAACAAGCAGAAAGAAAAAAAAGAAAAAAAATAACAATAAAAAATAATTAATTCAGAGTAAAATAGAGACAAAAAGGCAAAAAAGTGCTTAAAATAGCTTGTTATAACATTAATAAAATTTTCAAAATAGGTAAATAATAAAAAAATAATAATTTTAGATATAATAAAGAGTAGAAACCCTCCAAAAAACACTTTTATTCCAGAATCACAAATCTTTAAATACTTAATTGTTTATTAATTTAAAGATATATATTGATTTTCCTTTCTTATAATATCAAAATTTACATTTTTTTGCTCAACTTCTAATAGCAGAATTAACCAAATATGGACAAACTTAAATATATTCCAAATTGAATATACTGATATCCTTAAGGATATCTCATCTAAATCAGATTATAAAATTATGACTTTTAAAATTTCTATAACTATTAACAAACAAAACTCTCTAAACAATATATAAGAAAAAACTTTCTTTGGAAATTCTGCTTAAAAGAAAATATTAAAATTTACTTAAATCAAACATTACAAAGTCTTCACTAATTACAAAACCAAATCTTATATTCCAAATCAAAATGAACTTAATATAATTTGGAATAAAATACTTAAAGCACTTACTAAAGCTGCTTTAAAAAACATCTCTTACAAAAACATTAAAACAATTCAAAAAATTAAAAATAACAGACCTTCTGAATGATATATACTTTTTTACAAATATAAACAAATATAATATTTAAAAAACTATCTACAATCATCCAATTTTCATAATCTTTTTAATGAATACAAAACCAAATATCCTGAAAACCTTATTGATAAACTACAAACTTCTAATAACTTATATTCTTTAATCAAGCAAGAATTTAATTAAATTAAGTTAGCACTCAATACTATCTACTAACAAAAACTCAAAAAGAAATTCAACAAAAAATTAAGGATTGCAATCAACTTTTCTAATTACAATCTAAAAAATTCTTCAAAAATATTCTTGAAAAATATAATAGTATACATATTGACAGACTTTTAACAAATAATTTATTATTAACAAAAGAAGAACATATTAAACAAGCTATTTATGCTCACTTTACTGAATACTTTAATGAAAAACCTCTTCAACAAATTCAATCTACATCTGAATACTATCAACTATACTAACTTCATCCTAAACTTGAAATACATTATTAAAATTTATTTAACAATATTTCCAATGATGAACAGTAAAATAGTATTCAGAATTTTCCTCTTCAAAAAGCTGTAGGTCTCCTCAAAACAAACTATAAACATATTAAATATGTAGGCCCTATTAGCCAAATTTCTCTTAAATTATTTATCAACAAATGTTTTCAACTTTAAAAAATTCTATCTGATTAGAAAACATCTAATATTTTTCTTATTTCAAAAAAATCCTCATAGGACTTTATACTTAATCAAGTTCACCTAATCTCAATTATAGTACTAATAAAAAAATGCTTTACTAAAATCTTTATACAAAGACTAGATTATATTATTAACTCTAATAAACTACTTTCTAATCTTAATTTTGCTGCTACCAAAAACTTTTTAACACATATCTCTATTCAAATTCTTAACAATACTATTAAATACTACAAACATTTCAACAAAGAAGCTTGAATAATATTTCAAAACATGTCTAAAGCCTTTGATAAAATCAACATATCTCGATTACAGAACATTTGCAAAAAAATTAGCATTCTTTTCAATAAAATTCAACTTATTACTAAACTATATACAGGCCAACAAGCAAGAATAATTACTGTATATGGTCTTACATTATCTGTTTATATCAAATCAGGTATCAAACAAGATGAAACATACTCTTCTCTTCTTTGAAAAATTTATTATGACCCAATTCTGACTTATATTTATAATAAATATAATAATTATTTATTTAAAATTACTTTCTTCTTACCACTTGAGATTATTTCTAATATATCATCTTCTTTAATAGCTATACCTTCTATAGCTTTCATAGATAATACTGTTTGCATAATAAAAATTTTAAAACTTTTCAACATATTTTTAATAATATACAACAGCTATACAATCTTAACAACATCAAAATTAATCTAACTAAATCTGATCTTTTATATATCTTTCAAAACAAAAACAAACTAAATATCACTATACTAACTCTTTATTACAATAATCAAATAATACATTTATATAAACCACATGAAATCATATAGTACCTTGGTATTACATAAAATTGCATTAAAAGTATGTAGCAATTTATGAAAAAACAATCTAGCATGTCAAACAATGTTGAAAGCAAAGGACTTGCAAATATCATTTCAGTTCAACAATATAAACATCAAGGAGAAAAATGAAAAATTAAGAATTGCAGAAGTACTAGAAAACAAACTTACTCTTTAGACAGTTTTAGTGCTAAAAAGACTTAACATAACTTCAATAAATTAGCTTATTAACAAAGCAGAAGATAAAATAATCTCTTGGCACTAACTTAAATTATTAAAAAAAGAATCAGGCAAAGGTAGAACAGCCAGCTGGTTTAAAAAATTGAAGAAATGATATTAGAAGACAAAAATAATAGACAATTAAAATCTGAATATGTATTACCAAACAGAAACAGAAAAGCACTCCAAACATCACTTGATAGTTGCTTAAGAGACAATAGAAAAAGAGAATAAATAATGCTAAAATCATCAAAAGAAAAAGAAGCCAATAACTTGTCAATAAGAAAAGTAGCTACAAACATATTAAAAAAAGTACTTACAGAACACTAGGAGATTAAATCAGTTAAAAGCAAAACAAACCAAGTTCTTAAAAAATGTGAAGAATGTAGTTTTGATCATATAGGAGAACTAAAAAGTTGTAAAAAATGGAGTTACAGAAAAGAAGTTCAAGGTTTATTATCAAGATTTATCAGAAAAGGTGAAGATCCACTACTTATAATAGACAAAGAAATGATACATAGCTAGCAACAAGAAAACAGAACTAAAATAAATAAGTCAGAACCACTGCTCAAAGATATAATATGTTATGATTTGGATACAGAATTGATCAAAAAACAGCAGCTAAGCAAAGAGATAAAAAAACTTCTTATTTCTAAGAATCAAATAAGCCAATTAAATCCAGATAAAGAACTTATTTTCTATACAGACAGTTTACTTAAAAAAGCAGCAACAAACAATGCTTCAGATATTAACTACATGGAAGCAGGCTGGATACAAGTTGATGCAAAAGAAGGAAAAGTAATTGATAAAGATGCTATAGGTGCCCAAAATTGGCCCTTATCAACAAAATCAGAACTGCTAGCAATCTGGTTAGTAACCTTAATAGCACTAATAAAAAGAAAAATTAAGATCTATACAGATAGTGCAGCAGCAATATCAGGTCTTAAAAAAGAAAAAAAGCTAAAAAGAAGCAGACAATGAATTAAAGAAAAGAACTATAACTTGAAAAAAAGTATAATAAAGTTACTTGAATTAAAAGAGATAGAGTTAGAATTAGTTAAAGTTAAGAGACATAGTAAGAACAAATGGAATACTAGAGTAGATAAAATAGCAAAAGAAGGAAATAGTATAAAAAATAGAAATATGATTATAGTAATACTACTACTCAGTTCAAATGTATCACTCTGTTGGAAAGAAACAATTATAGAAAGACCAACAAGACAATTTGTTAAAGACATCTTAGATTTTAAGGTTGACTTAGAATGGTGATTTACATCAACTGTCCAAAAATTAGAACCAAATAAAGAAAAAGAAGAGCATGACTGGTCACTACTATAGAAAAAAGTTAGAAGTCAAAGCAAAATCAGATTTACAAGTATGAAGAAAAATAGAGAAATCACAACACTAATCAAATGCATTAATGAAAAACTATTAGTACTAAAAACTCTAGTAAAAAGACATTCAAATATATTGTTAACATTAAGAGTTTTACACATTTTTGACCATAACTTTTGATGTACCAAACCAATTTGAATGAAACAACCATCATTGAATTCAGCCACTGAAATGATTCTAATAAGCACAAGATCATATGATTCTGATCACAGAATCATAAGATCAGAATGATTTTGATAAAAAGCACTAATTATAATACATGTAACTTGATTCTGATTGGCTCAAATTATTGTACTGGAAATTTATCATTTCTATTATTTCTATTATTTCTAGTAGATCTATTATTTCTATTAGATCTATCATTTTTACCAAATCTATTAGTTCTATCATTTTTATTATTTCTATTATATCTACTATATCTATTATATATATTATATCTATTATATCTATTAGTTCTTATTACTATAAAT